>JAMYXO010003904.1:17500-18788 GCA_033310375.1 Conus canariensis | reverse complement strand
CATCAATTTCTTTATTCTTGTTTGTTGTTTCAATCGTTTCTTTTTTCCTTTTAAAGTCATCTACGCCTTAACTGTTAATGGATGAACTTTTTAATGTTGTGAAGATATGTGTGTTTGTTAAAGTTTTGTAAGTCTTAGTCACTAGTCATACTTAGTCCCTTAACGGGACAAGGGCCGGATGAAAAAAAGCATGTGTTTGCTTATCTGTTACCCTTGGAAATAAAGATTATCATCATCATCTCTCTTTTCTCTCTCTCTCTCTCTCTCTCTCTCTCTCTCTCTCTCTCTCTCTCTCTCTCTCTCTTGCTATGTTCGTAATAATTAATTGCGTCTGTCTCTTTCTATCCTTAAAAAAGGTAAGCTCTCTCTCTCTCTCTCTCTCTCTCTCTCTCTCTCTCTCTCTCTCTCCTCTCTCTCTCTCTCTCTCTCTCTCTCTCTCTCTCTCTCTCTCTCTCTCTCCTTCTGTGCTGCTCTGGGGACCGTCTCCATACTCAGTCATCCTCTGCCGTTAAACTCTCTCTTTCTCTGTCTGTCTGTCTGTCTGTATGTCTGTCTGTCTCTGTCTCTGTCTCTCTGTGTCTCTGTGTCTGTCTGTCTGTCTGTCTGCCTGTCTCTCTCTGTCTGTCTGTCTGTCTCTCTCTCTCTCTCTCTGTCTCTCTCTCTCTCTCTCTCTCTGTCTCTCTGTCTCTGTCTGTCTGTCTGTCTGTCTGCCTGTCTGTCTGTCTGTCTGTCTCTCCCCTTCTCTCTCTCTCTCTCTCTCTCTCTCTCTCTCTCTGTCTAAAAGACAGAGGAGTAGCTGACCATGAAGATGGCCCCCAGAGTAGGAGCAATAGACAGAGAGAGTAGGGGGAGAGAGAGAGTGAGGGAGTGAGGGGGAGAGAGAGGGAGAGAGGGGAGAGAGGGAGGGAGGGAGGGGGAGAGAGAGGAACGAGAGAGAGAGAGAGAGAGAGATAGGGAGAGAGAGGGAGGGAGGGAAGGAGAGGAGTCAGAACTCAGAACTCAGATGGTTTACTTCATATAAAGGCCATGGCCCCTTATGAAGGGGGGCATGGAGAACATAACAACAATATAAAAATCACAAAGAACACAAGAACAACTGGATGTACTACTCTGTCACGAAGTCATGACTAATCTAAACTGAAATGCCTTGAAGGAGAGAGAGAGAGAGAGAGAGAGAGAAGAGAGAGAGAGAGAGAGAGAGAGAGAGAGAGACAGACAGACAGACAGACAGACAGATAGACAGACAGAGAGAGAGAGAGAGAGACAAAGACTGAGATAGGAGAGACAG
>JAMYXO010003904.1:10000-12500 GCA_033310375.1 Conus canariensis | reverse complement strand
GACTGGGTGGGGGGGGTCAGTTCCAACTAGGGGGGGGGGGGGGGTAAGTTCCAGCTAGTCCTGGAATGACCCTGGGGGTAAAAGCAGGCTAGCCCAGACTTACCCCGGGGTAAGTTCCAGAGGGGGGGGTAAGAATGGGCTGTTACACAGGTCCTCCATGTCTTTATGTCTACCAAACAGCATGGCCTCTGACAGTGTAGGTACAGACCGGTCCTTCATGTCTTTATGTCTACCAAACAGCATGGCCTCTGACAGTGTAGGTACAGACCGGTCCTTCATGTCTTTATGTCTACCAAACAGCATGGCCTCTGACAGTGTAGGTACAGACCGGTCCTCCATGTCTTTATGTCTACCAAACAGCATGGCCTCTGACAGTGTAGGTACAGACCGGTCCTCCATGTCTTTATGTCTACCAAACAGCATGGCCTCTGACAGTGTAGGTACAGACCGGTCCTTCATGTCTTTATGTCTACCAAACAGCATGGCCTCTGACAGTGCAGGAGACAGCAGACGCTCATACAATCCAATGTTGTGCAAAGAACACCCTCTGGCTGCCTCTGTCTTTATGTGGCTGTCAGTTAGGTCAACGTTCAATGTCGACATGTGTGTGTGTGTGTGTGTGTGTGTGTGTGTGTGTGTGTGTGTGTGTGTGTGTGTGTGTGTGAGTGTGTGTGTGTGTGTGTGTGTGTGTGTGTGTGTGTGTGTGTGTGTGTGTGTTACATATATATACACAGTGCCAAGGACATCCACGCTGTTGGTTCGGATGAGGAATTTGCACAGGCCCTCGATGCCAGGCGCCTGAAACTCAACCTGCCACGAGCAAACGAAACTGAAGATTGGGAGAAACTGGATGCAAAAATCGTCCAAAGACTCGATGCACTGATAGGGAAAAGCACCCTGGAACACAAACTAGCCACATATGGGGACATTGTGTATGCCACATGTAGAGACGCCTATGGAGCAAAACTACCCAAAGAGAAAACACCTCCAAAAGAAATCCAGACGCCAAGAAAAGATGGACAAGATCAGGGTCCAAAAGAAAAACCTCAAGATGCAAATGAAGACCGCACTGCCAGCTGAAAAACAAGGCTTGGAAAAACTGTGGAAAGACCTGAAAGAAAAACACAGCGCCCTCAGCAAAGCGGAATCTGCGAGGAAGAGGAAGAGCAAAAAGAAGAAGACACAAGAGCGCTTCTTCAGAGACCCCTTCCAGTTTGCCAGAACACTGTTTGAGCAGCCAAAATCTGGGACCCTAAGTGTGGACAAAGGAGTTCTTGAGCAGCATCTGAGGAAAACATACTCTGACCCACAGAGCAAAGCACCACTCGACATTCAAGGTCTGGTGTGGCCAACAAACCCTGAGGAACAGTTCAATGGCAAGCCTCCAACGTTGGCGGAAATCAAGAAGGTGGTCGACAAAGCCAGAGCCAAATCATCACCAGGGCCAAACGGAATACCTTACCAGCTTTACAAGAAATGTCCCAAGGTGCTGGAGTGGCTCCACAGGCTGCTGCGATCGGCTTGGAGAAACCAGAAGATCAGCGGCCAGTGGATGACGGCAGATGGTGTGTACATCCCCAAAGAGCAAAACTCAAGTGACATTAGCCAGTTCAGGCCAATATCACTACTGAACGTCGAAGGGAAAATCTCCTTCTCTGTCATGGCAGCAAGGCTGACCAAGTACCTGATGGAAAACAAGTACTTGGATGTGTCAGTCCAGAAAGGTGGCATCCCAGGCGTGGCGGGCTGTGTAGAACACGCCACAATGATCTGGGACGCAATCCAAAAAGCAAAAACAGAAAAGAGAGACCTGGACGTAGTGTGGCTTGATCTGGCAAACGCATATGGATCTGTGCCCCATGAGATGATACAGTTGGCTCTTGAGATGTACCATGTGCCAAAGAACATCCGCGACATGCTCAAGAAGTACTTCAATGGCTTCTCAATGCGGTTCTCTACCAAGGAGTACACAACAGACTGGATCAACTTGGAAGTGGGTATTGCAATGGGCTGTGCAATTTCCCCAATACTGTTCGTGCTGGCAATGGAACTCATCTTGAAAGCAGCAACAAACAACGCGAGACAAACAGACCTTGGCGATGGATACAAGATGCCTCCTCTCAAGGCCTTCATGGATGACACTACAGTGATTTCATCCAGAGAAGACGAGACACGTCATGTGCTGGAGAGGCTGGACGACATAGTTGCCTCATCCAGAATGAAGTTCAAGCCAAAGAAATCACGGAGTCTCTCACTGAGGAAAGGAAAAGTGGCCGGATCTGTGGTCTTCAGTGTTGCCAACCAGGCCATTCCAACAGTCACAGAAGAACCAGTCAAGAGCCTTGGAAGATGGTATGATGATACGCTGAAAGACACACAAAGAGCAAAAGAAACCAAGCAGATGGCGGAGGAAGGCTTGGAGACCATTGACCAGTGTGGGCTCCCTGGCAAATACAAGGTCTGGTGTCTGCAGTTCATGCTGATACCAAAGCTGCTATGG
>JAMYXO010003904.1:0-5000 GCA_033310375.1 Conus canariensis | reverse complement strand
TTCCGACTGTTGTCCTCTGGCATAAGACTTACATGTAAAGGGCCAGAGTTCAATGCTTTTCTGAAACTTTTTTGACGGTCAAAAAATGTAAATGGGCTTAAGAATTCAAATTTTATGTCCCATTCTAAATATGGTTCTAAGTGCCATTTGTTGTCAGTTTTTCGAACTATTTTATATTCATACTGACCCGCATTATTTGCTTCTACATTGCGTAGTTGTTCTAGTTTAGGAAACCTTTTGTTGTCGTCAACCTCTTTGCGCTTATAATAACCATCTTTAGTGTACTCAAAACCATACAAAGTGCCTATCTCACCGTTTTGTTCAAAGTCCTCAACGTCTGCAAGGTCTTTTAATTCTAAAGTTACACACCTCTCAGGCGCTAATGTGACCCCCGAATCGTCTGGTCCACGTGACATTTTTTAAAACAACGTATTATTTTATTTCCAAAACAATGTGCAGGCTGTCACATTTGACGACTTTTCCTGTTTGGTCTTTGATTTTTATATTAAATGATCTGACCCTCCCACAAGCTAATCTTTTAAACTGTAAATTAGGGAATTGTATAATTTCATAATCGCAATATGCAGCTTTCCCTGATGGAAGAGCTCTTAAAACAGTTGAGGGCCTTCCATCATATAAGTTTTCATCAGTGCTCAGCTCGTCCAAATGAACATAGAGTAATGAATGTAATGCAAGATCGAGCGGGTTTTCTCCCTCATAAGTAGTTTTGTCTGATGTAACTCTAAATTCATGAACGGCATAATTGTCAGTTGCAAAGCCTAACATTTTAGCTAGCTCTCCATCAAAAAGGTAACTTACTTCTTCTTCTTCAGGTTTGAATGTCAACATTATTTTCAAATTTGCATTGTTAAGTTTGAGAGTAATGTCGAAGTTACTCATTGCTTCTTTCAGCGAGCAAAACCCGTAATAACCATCAGGTATGGTTAACCGGCTAACTAATTTTCCTCTATTGTCAAATTTTGAAATCTTATTATTCCTCTTGGATTGACTTATATTAAACCATACGACTTTGTAGAATATTTCATGGAGTGCGACCCTTTGGGTTCCGCAGTTATTATCAATAGCATATTCTAAAAACGAAGGACTGTCTTGAGTTGTTATTGTTACAAACATTTTTAAAACAAATTTAAAAATGAGTGCTTTCAAATATACTAATGCAAAATATTCTGTCGGGCCGCACTACAATCTTAAAAATATAACAACTGACACCCTTGACATTTCTGTGACTCAGTCTGACGCCTTTCAAGTAAAGGTTAGTACTCCATTAAACAGATATCTTAACCCCCCTATTAAAAACGACTACATCCCGAAAGTGTGGTTCAGTCATCCGATGCAGTTTTATCAGAACCAGTTAAACTTTGCTGTGTTTTGTGCTTCAACTGGGTGTGGAGTGTCGTATGCTGATCATTTAAATCATCCTGATCCTTTGGTGAGGTCAGTGTATAGATTTCATTTTTATTACACCTTCAGACGTATTTTATCTGAACTGCAAGCGCCATTACCAAATGACAAAACGTTTAATCCATTCAGCAACAGAATAGATTACAAGGCTTTTGAAAGGATCTGTAACGAATTTGATATTAACCCAAAGACATACTTTAGACAAAAGTTGGATCGCAATTATGGTTTAGGCACCCTTTATTATTGGGGCGTGCACAGAAAGTATAACTATGATTGGAATCCTCCTTACACATCTTTCTCTTCAGGCACAACTGTTCACCTCGGGTCCATAGAGCAAGAGCATAAAACAGCATGGACAACATTTATTTTGGATACTTCTAAGGGCCTAACTAGAGCGGGAATAGAACGAATAAACGACTCTATTCGTACTTATGTTTGGTGTTTGCTAGGTTCGCAAGCACAAACGAGATCGAACATAACTGATCCTTCTACTGGCTTTGACGCACAAAAACAGTATTTAGCAAATTTAGAGGATTCTATTAATTCTGCAATTGATTTGCCTTCAAGTATTAAAAGGTACCAAAATGTTTTGCAATACGCAAGATCGAAAGTAGACTTTGCTGTTGGCACTGGTTTATACATGCTGCCTTCTGACCTCAGACTCCAGATAGGAACAATAATAAACTATAATAATGAAATCCTTGTGGCTGGTAAAGAAGAGAAGGTCGGAAAAAACGACATAAATTCTAAGCCAGCAATAGCAATAAAAAAAGAATCCCCACCAATCCCCAAGGCCCCAAAACCCCATCCAATACCCCCCTCAAAACCCCACCCCCAACCAATCCCCATGGTGAATAAAAGCGACCCCCATGAATATGAAAAGACGGCACTTGTTATTGGATTAACTGCCCTAGGATTACTTGGTCTTTATCTTACTATAAAGTAACCCAACTATTAAGACAACTAATGACCATAAGTGCTCAGCCATAAAGCCAACTACTTTACTTGCGGCAGACAAAAGCCAGCTAACGATCCCTCCTATTATACCAGGCAAAGAGTCTATTGCCTTACTGGCTAATTTTTTTAGTAAGTTTGCAAGATGATCGAGTTGTTTTTTTACCCATGATTTATCTGACGACGGAGTTGGCGGGCCTGGTGGCACTGCCCCCCCACCACCACCGCCTGTAATAGCCAACACCAGTGTACTTATTGCAAATCCTAAGGCTGTTATAACACTTGCTAATGTGACACCTTGCTCTCTAAACAGTGTTCTTATTCGTTCTGCTAACGTTGTGTCTTCATATAAAATTCTTTGGATAGTTTCTCTTATTCTGCTCACTTGAGTTCGTAATTGTTCTCGGTTAGTAGACAACACTTCTAGTCTTGCTGATCTCTCTTGTTCAAGATCTTTTAGTCTTTGTGTTATTCTTTCTTTAACACCAGGTCCTAAGTTGTGGTCATCAGCCTCAACTAGTTTTTCTTTTTCTCTTTTTATATGCTCATCTAGTTCACCCAGTTTTGCTAAATTTGTTAATTCGCCTCTGATGCTTCTCAAAGCATGATCAAGGGCCGTTATTTCTCTCATAGGTAGCGGCGGATCGTGCATGGTTTTTAATACTGTTTCTTCTGAAAAACTGGTTTCTGCTTCTATTATTTCGTCTGCTGTTGGGCTTAAATCTTTAAGTTCCATGTTTTGTATTTGGTTATCTGTTGGGAGTTCTTGTAGTGTGTTTTGAAGTTTAGCAACTGCCTCACTGTCTAATCTTCGCGGTTTAGCAATGCCAAGGCGATTTTGATCGCTCACACTGAGCCTTTGTCTAATTGTAGTCTTTGCTAAAAACTTTGATGGGTCTGGTTTAGTTGTAAGCTGTACAGGTTGTCCTTGCTCGTTTTTAAAAATCAAATGGCCATCTTTTGTTTCAAAATCATTAGGGTCTATAAAATCAGGAGGTTCTTGGCCTAAACTTTGATAAAATGATTTGACCTTACTTTCTGTTAATTCACGCCGCAATGATTGTAATGGATGTGTCAAAGGAGTCATTTCACTCATGTCGTCTCCAGGATCAAAAACATCATAATCTTCTTCTGCCATGTTTTTAAATAATTAACTTTTTATTTTGTTTTATAAAAAAAAATGTCACAAGCATATGGTTCGATTCTTGACCCGCATAGAAGACTGAAAGAGCCCTTTGGCGTGAAGGGAAATAAACAGAATATTATTGTTCCAAATAATCCATCTACTATTGATTCAGATCAAATTCTTACTGTTAAATTTCCAGACCTAGGAGCAGATGAAGTGATTGTGCCGGGATCTGCACGGCTTACTTTCAAAATAGAACTTGATTCAGCAACAGACGCAAACAGGACAGTTGTACAGAATCTGGGACGGGCAATCGTTAAGAAAATTTCTATAAAACTTGAGGGGCAAGAAATATTTTCTTTACACAATGCAGACATATTTCTAATCTATTCTGATCTATGGCTAACCGATAATGAAAGGGCCGATCTTGCGTTTCAAGGAATCGAAAATAACGAAGCACTAAAACACAGAATAGACGCCGAAGACGCTAAAGACGGTAACAAGTATGAAGCTGTAAGTTTTGCTTATGGAAATCGCTTTTCTATACCCTTAGATTTTGAGTTGTTAAAAGCGCATGCGCCATACTTTCAAGGAGCATTAAAAGACAGATTGTCATATGAACTAACTTTTAATGAATACAAACGTGTCATTAAATCTACAGACACTGATTCCAAGTACAGCATTTTCGACATCTCGTTAGAGTTTGACATTGTTAGCAACCCTAACTTAGCAAGGCTGATTGAGCAACAATATCAGTCAAAATTAGCAATATATTACGAAAGAGTGATTCATCATTCAAAATATCCTAAAAGCAGAGCAGACACTATATGGAACTTTAGTTTTAGCGCCGCAGCAAGATCCCTTAAAGGTATTTTATTGCTGTGTGAAGATGAAGAACCATTCAAAAGACAAAGTGAAAAGTTTATCAATCCTAAAATAACGAAAGTACAATGTTCAATTGAGGGTAGTCCTAACCAAGTCTACGGTAGTGGGCTTAAACCTTATCATCATTTTGATGAAATAAGAAAATTGTTTGGAGGCGGGAGGTCTAGAAGTCCAACAGTAGACCTTGCGTCTAAAGATCTACACCTTCACAGTGTTAGACTTGATGAATATTTAACAACGAAATACGGTTTATGGATTGACCTAAGGTCAACAGAGGATAATCAGTTGCATGGGAGTGGGAGAACAGTTAAAGACGTAATAAACATTCAAATTGATAAAGAAAAAGAGAGTGATAAACCACTTAATGTACATTTGTTTTTAATATATGATGCGCAGCTGAATATTCAAGATAACAGATTGAAAGATATCCAATACTAAATTATTTTTATTTTAAAAAAGCATGTCTGTTACGACTTATCCAAAAGTGCCCAAAGAAGAGATAGTAAGCAATTCTGTTGCTGTAGACATAAAAACTTTCAGATTAACAAACATAACACAAATGCAACAAAAACTAGAGCAGGACCTTTCAAAATACAGCAAAACCAACAAGGTA
>JAMYXO010003903.1:0-18790 GCA_033310375.1 Conus canariensis | reverse complement strand
ATATAGTGGCACAAAGATTACGAAAATATCTGGTATTCTGGATAAGCAAATACTAATTGTCATTAGGAGTACTAACCAAACCATCCATATGAAAGAACAAGTCTCATTCATACCGAATACATGGGGACACACACACACACACACACACACACACGCATACACACACACACACACGCGCGCGCGCACGCGCACACACATGCACACACACACAAAACACAACACACACACACACACACACACACACACACACACACACACACATGTCTCCACGTGCTGTTTACAGACATGCACTTCCAAACACGGACCAAACAAAAACAACCTATTTGTTCGGGAGTAGTAACAGCATCTTGTTTTACTGTAATATTTGCAAAGGTGTATCGGTGACAGGCCCTTGCAGATATTTGACTGTAAAACCAGTAATCTTTTAAATAAAGACCAAACTGACACCAGACATTAAAAGTAAACAAATGATATTTAAGATCACACATTTCCAGCCCACAGGACATCAGATATGTTTTGGAAATCAATTTTCTTCCAAATTTGAAAAGATTAACATAACAATAACGACAACAATCTCGCTCACACCAAACATACAGAACAAGGTTCACAGAGACTGGTACACGAGCACATATACTGCACACATAGATATGAAGAAAACATGCTTATCACCCATGGACTCGTCACGACAGGGTATGTTGCTGAAATATTCGCAATGGTCTACCAAGGAAAGACATAACTCATACAGTGGTACAAAGGTCAGACCAGTATCTGTCATTAAGGATAGTCTCATTCATACTGAACACACACACACACACACACACACACACACACAACACAACACACACACACACACACACCTCTGCACTGCAGATAAGCACACATCAATGTCCAAACACAGGCAAAGCAAAAACAACCTATTTGTCAAGGAGTAATCACAGCATGCTGCTTTACTGTAATATTTGCAATGGCGTGTCAGTAACAGGCCCTTGCAGATAGTTGACAGTAAATCCATTCATCTTTGAAATAAAGACCAAACTAACACCAGTCATTGAAATGGACAAAAAACAAGAGTTGAGATCACACATTTTCAGCCCTACAGGACATCGAAAGACATGTTTCAGAAATCCATTTCTTCAACATTTGATACAACTCATATAACAAAACGCTCAACAATCCCACTCACACCACACATACAGAACAAGGTTTGCACAGACATGTACACTAGCACACATAATGCACACATTGATATGAAGAAAACATGCTTATCATGGACTCTTTAAAACAGGATATGTTGCTGTCATTTTGCAATGGCGTACCAAGGACAGGCCATTGCAAAGATGAGACAGCAGCATAGCTCATGTAGTGGAACAAAGATTACTAAAGTATCTGGCATTAAGGATAAGCAAATACAAATTGTCATTAGGACTAGTAACCAAAGCATCCATATGAAAGAACAAGTCTCATTCATACCGGATACATGGAGGCACACACACACACACACCCACACACACATGCACAGATACACACACACACACCACACACACCACACACACACACACACCGTCTCCACGTGCTGATTTACAGACATGCACTTCCAAACACACATTCACACCCACACACATGCACACACACACGGATACACACACACACACACGCTCACACCCACACACACGCACGCGCGCAACACACACACACACACACACACACACACACACACACACACAGTCTCCACATGCTGATTTACAGACATGCACTTCCAAACACGGACCAAACAAAAACAACCTATTTGTTCGGGAGAAGTAACGGCATCATTGTTTTACTGTAACATTTGCAAAGGCGTATCAGTGATAGGCCCTTGCAGATATTTGACAGTAAAACCAGTAATCTTTTAAACAAAGACCAAACTGACACCAGATATTAAAAGTAAACAAATGATATTTCAGATCACACATTTCCAGCCCACAGGACATCAGATATGTTTTGGGAAATCAATTTTCTTCCAAATTTGATAAGATTAACATAACAATTATGACAACAATCTCGCGCACACTAAACATATAGAACAAGGTTCACAGAAACTGGTATACGAACACATATACTGCACACACAGATATGAAGAAAACATGTTTATCACCCATGGACTCTTTACAACGGATTTGTTGCTGTAATATTTGCAATGGCCTACCACGGAAATGCATAACTCATACAGTGGTACAAAGTTCAGTCCGGTACCTGCCAGTAAGGATAGTCTCATTCATACCGCACGCACACAACACACACCACACACACACACACACCACACACACACACACAACACACTCTGCACGTGCAGATAAGCACTCATCAATGTCCAAACACAGACAAAGGAAAAACAACCGATTTGTCAAGGAGTAATCACAGCATGCTGTTTTACTGTAATGTTTGCAATGGCTTGTCAGTGATAGGCCCTTGTAGATATTTGACAGTAAATCCATTCGTCTTTGAAATAAAGACCAAATTAACACAGTCATTGAAATGGAAAAAAAGATAGTTGAGATCACACATTTCCAGCCCAACAGACATCGACAGAAATGTTTTACAAATCCATTTCTTCAACATTTGATACAACTGATATACAAAATGCTCAACAATCCCATTCACACACACATACAAAACAAAGTTCTCACACACACATGTACACCAGCACATATAATGCAGACATTGATATGCAGAAATGTGCTTATCACCGACTCTTTAAAACAGGGTACGTTGCTGTCATATTTGCAATGGCGTACCAAGGATAGGCCATTGCAAAGATGAGACAGCATCATAGCTCATATAGTGGCACAAAGATCACTAAAGTATCTGGCATTAAGGATAAGCAAATACAAACAGTCATTAGCACTAGTAACCAAACCATCCATCTGAAAGAACAAGTCTCATTCATACCAATACACACACCACACACACACACACACACACACACACACACACACACACACACACACACACACACGCACACACACACACCACACACACGTCTCCATGTGCTGATTTACAGACATGCACTTCCAAACACGGACCAAACAAAAACAACCTATTTGTTCGGGAGTAGTAACAGCATCTTGTTTTACTGTAATATTTGCAAAGGTGTATCGGTGACAGGCCCTTGCAAATATTTGACAGTAAAACCAGTAATCTTTTAAACAAAGACCAAACTGACACCAGAATTAAAAGTAAACAAATGATATTTAAGATCACACATTTCCAGCCCACAGGACATCAGATATGTTTTGGAAATCAATTTTCTTCCAAATTTGAGAAATTAACATAACAATAACGACAACAATCTCGCTCACACCAAACATATACAACAAGGTTCACAGAAACTGGTATACGAACACATATACTGCACACATAGATATGAAGAAAACATGTTTATCACCCATGGACTCTTTACAACAGGATTTGTTGCTGTAATATTTGCAATGGCCTACCACGGAAATACATAACTCATACATAACTCATACAGTGGTACAAAGTTCAGTCCGGTACTGCATTAAGGATAGTCTCATTCATACCGCACCGCACACACACACACACACACACACACACACACACACACACACACCTCTGCACGTGCAGATAAGCACTCATCAATGTCCAAACACAGACAAAGGAAAAACAACCGATTTGTCAAGGAGTAATCACAGCATGCTGTTTTACTGTAATGTTTGTAATGGCTTGTCAGTGATAGGCCCTTGTAGATATTGACAGTAAATCCATTCGTCTTTGAAATAAAGACCAAATTAACACCAGTCACTGAAATGGAAAAAAGATAGTTGAGATCACACATTTCCAGCCCAACAGGACATCGACAGAAATGTTTTACAAATCCATTTCTTCAACATTTGATACAACTGATATAACAAAATGCTCAACAATCCCATTCACACCACACATACAAAACAAAGTTCTCACACACACATGTACACCAGCACATATAATGCAGACATTGATATGCAGAAATGTGCTTATCACCGACTCTTTAAAACAGGGTACGTTGCTGTCATATTTGCAATGGCGTACCAGGATAGGCCATTGCAAAGATGAGACAGCATCATAGCTCATATAGTGGCACAAAGATCACTAAAGTATCTGGCATTAAGGATAAGCAAATACAAACAGTCATTAGCACTAGTAAACCCAAACCCATCATCCACATCGAAAGAAACAAGTCTCATTCCAATACACCAACTACATACACCACACACACACAACACCACACACACACAACACACACACAGCAACAATAGTACACACACCAACAAATAACACACACAACAAACCTCTCCATGTGCTGATTTACAGACATGCACTTCCAAACACGGACCAAACAAAAACAACCTATTTGTTCGGGAGTAGTAACAGCATCTTGTTTTACTGTAATATTTGCAAAGGCGTATCGGTGACAGGCCCTTGCAGATATTTGACTGTAAAACCAGTAATCTTTTAAATAAAGACCAAACTGACACCAGAACATTAAAAGTAAACAAATGATATTTAAGATCACACATTTCCAGCCCACAGGACATCAGATATGTTTTGGAAATCAATTTTCTTCCAAATTTGAGAAGATTAATAACAATAACGACAACAATCTTGCTCACGCCAAACATGTACAACAAGGTTCACAGAGACTGGTAACAAACACATATACTGCACACATAGATAGAAGAAAACATGCTTATCACCCACTGACTCATCATGACAGGGTATGTTGCTGTGACCTACCAAGAACAGGCATAACTCATACAAATCAATTTCTTCAACATTTGATACAATTGATATAACAAAACGGTCAACAATCCTGCTCACACCCACACATACAGAACAAGGTTCACACAGACACGTACACTAGCACATATAATGCACACATTGATATAAGAAAAAATGCTTATCATGGACTCTTTAAAACAGGGTATGTTGCTGTCATATTTGCAATGGCGTACCAAGGATAGGCCATTGCAAAGATGAGACAGCAGCATAGCTCATGTAGTGGAACAAAGATTACTAAAGTATCTGGCATTAAGGATAAGCAAATACAAATTGTCATTAGGACCAGTAACCAAACAATCCATCTGAAAGACCAAGTCTCATTCATACCGAATACATGGACAACACACATACACACGCTCACACCCACACACACCCACGCATACACACACACGCACGCACGCACGCACACACACACACACAACACACACAACGCGTCTACGCACACACAATGGCCTCCCAAAGGAAAGGCATAACTTACACAGTAGTACAAAGTTCAGACCAGTATCTGGCATTAAGGATAGTCTCATTCATACCAACCACACACACACACACACACACCACACACACACACACAACACACACACACACACACCTCTGCACATGCAGATAAGCACACATCAATGTCAAACACAGACAAAGCAAAAACAACCTATTTGTCAAGGAGTAATCACAGCATGCTGCTTTACTGTAATATTTGCAATGGGTGTCAGCGTAGGCCCTTGAGATAGTTGACAGTAAATCCATTCATCTTTGAAATAAAGACCAACCTAACACCAGTCATTGAAATGGAAAAAAAGATAGTTGAGATCACACATTTCTAGCCCACAGGATATCAGATATGTTTTGGAAATCAATTTTCCTTCAAATTTGATCAGATTAACATGACAATACGACAACAAACTCGCTAACACCAAACATATAGAACAAGGTTCACAGAGACTAGTACACGAGCACATATACTGCACACATAGATATGAGAAAACATGTTTATCACCCATGGACTCTTTACGACAAGATATGTTGCTGTAATATTTGCAATGGCCTACCAAGGAAAGCATAACTCATACAGTGGTACAAAGGTCAGACCAGTATCTGTCATTAAGGATAGTCTCATTCATACCGAACACACACACACACACACACAACACACACACACACACACACACCTTGCACCTGCAGATAAGCACACATGAATGTCCAAACACAGGCAAAGGAAAAACAACCTATTTGTCAAGGAGTAATCACAGCATGCTACTTTACTGTAATATTTGCAATGGCGTGTCAGTGACAGGTCCTTGCAGATAGTTGACAGTAAATCCATTCATCTTTGAAATAAAGACCAAACTAACACCAGTCATTGAAATGGACAAAAAACAAGAGTTGAGATCACACATTTTCAGCCTACAGGACATCGAAAGACATGTTTCAGAAATCCATTTCTTCAACATTTGATACAACTCATATAACAAAATGCTCAACAATCCCACTCACACCACACATACAGAACAAGGTTTGCACAGACACGTACACCAGCACATATAATGCAGACATTGATATGCAGAAATGTGCTTATCACCGACTCTTTAAAACAGGGTACGTTGCTGTCATATTTGCAATGGCGTACCAAGGATAGGCCATTGCAAAGATGAGACAGCATCATAGCTCATATAGTGGCACAAAGATCACTAAAGTATCTGGCATTAAGGATAAGCAAATACAAACAGTCATTAGCACTAGTAACCAAACCATCCATCTGAAAGAACAAGTCTCATTCATACCCAATACATAACACACACACACACACACAACACACACACACACACACACACGCACGTACACACACACGCACACACACGTCTCCACGTGCTGATTTACAGACATGCACTTCCAAACACGGACCAAACAAAAACAACCTATTTGTTCGGGAGTAGTAACAGCATCTTGTTTTACTGTAATATTTGCAAAGGTGTATCGGTGACAGGCCCTTGCAAATATTTGACTGTAAAACCAGTAATCTTTTAAATAAAGACCAAACTGACACCAGACATTAAAAGTAAACAAATGATATTTAGATCACACATTTCCAGCCCACAGGACATCAGATATGTTTTGGAAATCAATTTTCTTCCAAATTTGATAAGATTAACATAACAATTATGACAACAATTTCGCGCACTCTGAACATATAGAACAAGGTTCACAGAAACTGGTATACGAACACATATACTGCACACATAGATATGAAGAAAACATGTTTATCACCCATGGACTCTTTACAACAGGATTTGTTGCTGTAAAATTTGCAATGGCCTACACGGAAATGCATAACTCATACAGTGGTACAAAGTTCAGTCCGGTACCTGCCAGTAAGGATAGTCTCATTCATACCGCACGCACACACACACACACCACACACACACACACACACACACACACACACACACACACCTCTGCACGTGCAGATAAGCATCATCAATGTCCAAACACAGACAAAGGAAAAACAACCGATTTGTCAAGGAGTAATCACAGCATGCTGTTTTACTGTAATGTTTGCAATGGCTTGTCAGTGATAGGCCCTTGTAGATATTTGACAGTAAATCCATTCGTCTTTGAAATAAAGACCAAATTAACACCAGTCATTGAAATGGAAAAAAAGATAGTTGAGATCACACATTTCCAGCCCAACAGGACATCGACAGAAATGTTTTACAAATCCATTTCTTCAACATTTGATACAACTGATATAACAAAATGCTCAACAATCCCATTCACACCACACATACAAAACAAAGTTCTCACACACACATGTACACCAGCACATATAATGCAGACATTGATATGCAGAAATGTGCTTATCACCGACTCTTTAAAACAGGGTACGTTGCTGTCATATTTGCAATGGCGTACCAAGGATAGGCCATTGCAAAGATGAGACAGCATCATAGCTCATATAGTGGCACAAAGATCACTAAAGTATCTGGCATTAAGGATAAGCAAATACAAACAGTCATTAGCACTAGTAACCAAACCATCCATCTGAAAGAACAAGTCTCATTCATACCTAAGACATGGACACACACACACACACACACACACACACACACACACACACACACACGTACACACACACACACACACAACACCGTCTCCATATGCTGATTTACAGACATGCACTTCCAAACACGGACCAAACAAAAACAACCTATTTGTTCGGGAGTAGTAACAGCATCTTGTTTTACTGTAATATTTGCAAAGGTGTATCGGTGACAGGCCCTTGCAGATATTTGACTGTAAAACCAGTAATCTTTTAAATAAAGACCAAACTGACACCAAACATTAAAAGTAAACAAATGATATTTAAGATCACACATTTCCAGCCCACAGGACATCAGATATGTTTTGGAAATCAATTTTCTTCCAAATTTGAGAAGATTAACATAACAATAAAGACAACAATCTTGCTCACGCCAAAGATGTACAACAAGGTTCACAGAGACTGGTACACGAGCACATATACTGCACACATAGATATGAAGAAAACACGCTTATCACCCACTGACTCGTCATGACAGGGTGTGTTGCTGTGACCTACCAAGGACAGGCATAACTCATACAGTAGTACAAAGTTCAGACCAGTATCTGGCATTAAGGATAGTCTCATTCATACCGAACACACACACACACACACACACACATACACACACACACATACACCTCTGCACGTGCAGTTGAGATCACACATTTCCAGCCCAACAGGACATCGACAGATATGTTTTAGAAATCCATTTCTTCAACATTTGATACAATTGATATAACAAAACGGTCAACAATCCTGCTCACACCACACATACAGAACAAGGTTCGCACAGACACGTACACTAGCACATATAATGCACACATAGATATAAAGAAAAATGCTTATCATGGACTCTTTAAAACAGGGTATGTTGCTGTCATATTTGCAATGGCGTACCAAGGATAGGCCTTTGCAAATATTTGACTGTAAAACCAGTAATCTTTTAAATAAAGACAAAACTGACACCAGACATTAAAAGTAAACAAATGATATTTGAGATCACACACTGTTAGCCCACAGGACATCAGATATATTTTGGAAATCAATTTTCTTCCAAATTTGAGAAGATTAACATAACAATAACAACAACAATCTCGCTCACGCCAAACATATACAACAAGGTTCACAGAGACTGGTACACGAACACATATACTGCACACATACATATGAAGAAAACATGCTTATCACCCATTGACTCGTCATGACAGGGTATGTTGCTGTAATATTTGCAATGACTTACCAAGGACAGGCATAACTCATACAGTAGTACAAAGTTCAGACCAGTATCTGGCATTAAGGATAGTCTCATTCATACTGAACACACACACACACACAAAACACACACCACACACACAAAACACACACACACACCTCTGCATGTGCAGTTGAGATCACACATTTCCAGCCCAACAGGACATCGACAGATATGTTTTAGAAATCCATTTCTTCAACATTTGATACAACTGATATAATAAAACGGTCAACAATCCTGCTCACACCACACATACAGAACAAGGTTCGCACAGACACGTACACTAGCACATATAATGCACACATAATAGATATAAAGAAAAAATGCCTATCATGGACTCTTTAAAACAGGGTATGTTGCTGTCATATTTGCAATGGCATACCAAGGATAGGCTTTGCAAAGATGAGAGCAGCATAGCTCATATAGTGGCACAAAGATTACTAAAGTATCTGGCATTAAGGATAAGCAAATACAAATTGTCATTAGGACTAGTAACCAAACCATCCATCTGAAAGACCAAGTCTCATTCATACTGAATACATGGACATACACACACACACACACACACGCTCACACCCACACACACCCACGCATACACACACACACACACAACACACACCACACACACACACACACACACACACGTCTACACACACACAATGGCCTACCAAGGAAAGGCATAACTCACACAGTAGGACAAAGTTCAGACCAGTATCTGGCATTAAGGATAGTCTCATTCATACCAAAACAACACACACACACACACACACACACACACACACACACACACCTCTGCACATGCAGATAAGCACACATGAATGTCCAAACACAGACAATGCAAAAACAACCTATTTGTCAAGGTGTAATCACAGCATTTTGCTTCACTGTAATATTTGCAATGGCGTGTCAGCGATAGGCCCTTGTAGATAGTTGACAGTAAATCCATTCATCTTTGAAATAAAGACCAACCTAACACCAGTCATTGAAATGGAAAAAAACACAGTTACTACGAGATCACACATTTCTAGCCCACAGGATATCAGATATGTTTTGGAAATCAAATTTCCTTCAAATTTGATCAGATCAACATGACAATACCGACAACAAACTCGCTAACACCAAACATATAGAACAAGGTTCACAGAAACTAGTACACGAGCACATATACTGCACACATAGATATGAAGAAAACATGTTTATCACCATGGACTCTTTACGACAAGATATGTTGCTGTAATATTTGCAATGGCCTACCAAGGAAAGGCATAACTCATACAGTGGTAGAAGTTCAGACCAGTATCGGGCATTAAGGATAGTCTCATTCATACCGAACACACCACACACACACACACACACACACACACGACACACAGACACACACACCTGCACGTGCTGATTTACAGACACACACCAAACAAAAAGAACCTATTTGTTCGGGAGTAGTTGTTTTACTGTAATATTTGCAAAGGTGTATCAGTGACAGGCCCTTGCAGCTTATTTGACAGTAAAACCGTTCATCTTTTATATCAAGAGCAAACTGATATCATGCTCAGAAAGATAAAAAAAGAAAAGAATGAAAGCCGTGATCACACATTTCTAGCCCACAAAACATCAACAGAGATGTTTTAGAAATTCAGTATCTTCAATCGCAACTCACACCAAACAAATAGAACAAGGTTCACTGAGACAGGTCAAGCACATATATAGTAGAGTATCTGGTATCAAAGATGACAGGAAATAAAAGACAAATTGTTAGTGGCACTAGAAACCAAATCATCCTGCTAATACAAATATAAATACTCTGAAGTCGTGAAGACCAAAGCAAAAGTTCAAAAAGAATGCATGGATCCAGACACTAACAGGACATACACACACACAGGTGGTCAAATCAGACCTTTTTTTCAGTGGCATTTCCTTTCTCAGTTTTTTTCTTTCTTTTTTCCTTTTTCTCAGTTTTTCATGTATCTCGTTTTTCTCATGGACTTCAGATATTCTATCCTTTACCCGCTTTTTTCCTTTTAGTTGTTATAAATGCAAAAAAAAAAAAAAAACCAAACAAAAAGAAAACGCATGCACACACATGCACACAACGCGCGCACGCGCACGCGCACACACACACACAGACACAGACACACATACACACACTAAACAAAGAAGAAAGCCGAATGTGATTCATGTATACACAGCAATCATCCATTGCTAATGGGCATATTTCATAAAACAGACAACGTACAGAAGTCATTACGGTTTAGTTTGTCATTTGTCCTCTTTCTGGTGATACTGTGTGCACACAAACAGAGCTAAAAAGAAAAAAAAAACAAAAAAAACGGGCCTATCATTCACCCTTCACAACATGGTACACCGCTGCAATATTTGCAATGGCGTATCAAAGACAGGCCATAGCAAAGATTGGACAGCAGCTTGACTCCTTTACTTCTACTAAGTGTGATAAAACATCTGGCTTATCTTCACTATCAACTCTAAAGCTATCAAGAAATGGAATGCAATTAAATCCATTATTCTTATTATTAGTGAGGGGGTGGGGTGGGGGGGGGGGTGGGGGGCAGTGTTTTCCTGTTAGTTTCAAATGTTGATTTTTGGCCACTGGTTGGACTGTGTTCTGGAAGGATTTAACTTACCAAAAAATGATATCGCCATTTTTTGTGATTTCTTTATACTTTTTCTCTCAATTTCAAATTATGGCCCAAATCGTGCTAAGTAATTTGATTATATCACCCCAAAATACATTCTGTACGCAAAGCAAACAACCAACATATTGCTAAAAGTAATATAATTACTAAGAAAAAAAAAACACTCCTTTCAACAACTCAAACTTTTTTTGTTCTTGACTTCTAAATTGTACATACAGTGGTAATCTCATAGCTCAAACCTGTTTTATTTAGTTCTTTCGGTCCACCATCTGGCTGGTTCTGGTCAGCTAATGTAGGACAGAACTTCAATGTTCATTTAGTGTTTGTGTTCATAGTTAGATGGAAGGATCTCCTTCTTCATCACCCTCTTCAATTCCTAAGAGTGCCTGGTTGACATTACTGCACGCCTCCTCATCGGCGCCACACAAACACATCTCGGAGCAGTTGAGGCCCTGCGACCGACAGGAACAGTGTGATGTGCAACTGGTCTTCTTGCACCCACATTTGATGAGGTGAGTAACTGTGGCTGGAGCTGGAGGATCCCTTGTTGGAGCTGGTACCAGCCTATCCCCCTCTTCCTTCCACCGTAGGTTGTTGCTGGTGGTAGCCGAGGGTGAGGAATGTCATCCTGACGCCACACCTTCCAAGTGTGATTCTTGCTTTCATCAACAGCCTTTTGCAGGTGTTTCCCTGCACTGAATGTACACAACTCATGAACTGCTTCCTTCCTGTCTTCTTGGCAGAAGAAACACTGCTTTGCATTGAAAGGAGATGTTGCTGAACGTGTGAAGTGAAGAGTCTCACTTTCAGCAGAGCCTGATGCACTAGTGGCTGCAGAAGAAGGCCGTCCACGCCTCTTCTGTACATGCTGACTCTCTCCTTCTTGGCAGGCCTTCTGGTTTCGTGCCTTGGCATGCTCAAGGTGACCACTGTGACAAGAAGATCCATAACGTTTTCTGTGCCACTTTGCTTACATATCTTTTAGATTGGAGGCAGTGTACCCATGCAATCGCCCACTGATCTGTGCATGATCAGCATCTCCATACTGTCCTCTTTCGTGCACAAACAGGAGGAACTTTGAGTAGGGTTCCTCTGGTGGTTCAGACGCTAGGACACCAGTGCCAGGCTCCTGACACTGAATACACAGTTTGAAATCAGTTTCTGGTCTTGGTTTCTTACTGGTACTGGGCTCCATCTTGTGTGACTGCTCCTAATGGCTCATGCACTTCAATCTGCAACACACGAAATTTAGGGTCATGTAGATGTGTATTTCTTACTTCTAAGGCCTTAGCTGTCATGCAAACGTTAGCTGATATGGATCATCACTGCATCTTCCTGAAGAGGAGAAAGCGAGATCTCAGTATTATATGCTGGTCTGAATGGGTCGTGGCTGCAAAGTTCAACAAGAAGTTAACTGTATGATCATAAACAGGATAAACAGATAATCTGTAATGAAGACACTGTTAGTTCAGATTGAATATTTCTCGGAAACACTTTAGAAAACACAATGTAACATTCTGGCACTCCACAGTCTGAAACAAAGTGTGATAAATACAGTACGTTGGGTCAAAAATGACCTTTCAGCTTTGACGCTGTGTCAAGTTTACTGAAGGCCCACAGAAAAAATGGCGACATTTTTACACTTCCTGGCAATCCTAAAAACACATTCATAATACTCATAATAGTTGCAAAAAACTAACATGCAAAACCGACGGGAAGCCCAGTCTGTTACAGAGAGGAGAGAGAGAGAGAAGAAGAGAAGAGAGAGAAGAGAGAGAGAGAGAGAGAGATGTTTAAATGACAACTTTCTCGGGGGCGATTTTTTTTTATTAATTCCCTTTTTTTCTCATTCGTTTCATATATCTTTTTTTTCCATTTCATAGGCCTCATCCATTCTTTTCTTCGCTTATTTTTTTTTTAGCAGAGAGAGACAGAGAGAGAGAGACAGACAGAGAGAGACAGACACAGAGAGAGAGAGAGAGAGAGAGAGAGAGAGAGAGAGAGAGAGAGAGAAATGTGACACTTATGCAGACATTCTTCATGAACATATTTCATGAAGGACATATTCATAGAAACCGCTACTGTTATCTTTCTATTCATACTCTCTCTGACAACGATACTATGTGTACACACATATACTAAAAAAACCCACCTGGCACATCATTCATCCTCCACAGCACGTTATGCTGCTATAATATTGGCAATGGCATAGCAAACTAGGCCATAGCAAAGACTGGACAGCAACATGCTTGTTAATTTCTACTTAGTGTACTATAATATCAGGCATATCATTTCTATTAGTCCTAAAACTGGCAAGAAATGAAATGTAAAAGACAGGAACACCTAAATAAATCATATGTGTCCAAGTGATCAAAGCATGAAAGGTCTTTTACCGAGTTAAACACGTGATCTGTTGCGTTGCCTTGAGTAAAGCAGAGCGCAGCTGTCCTCTGCAGCGTCACCTTGAACAAAGCAAAACACAGTTGTTCTCTGTTGTGTACCTGGAATAAAGCAAAACACAGTTGTCCTCTGTTGTGTATCTGGAATAAAGCAAAACACAGTTGTCCTCTGTTGTGTACCTGGAATAAAGCAAAACACAGTTGTCCTCTGTTGTGTACCTGGAATAAAGCAAAACACAGTTGTCCTCTGTTGTGTACCTGGAATAAAGCAAAACACAGTTGTCCTCTGTTGTGTACCTGGAATAAAGCAAAACACAGTTGTCCTCTGTTGTGTATCTGGAATAAAGCAAAACACAGTTGTCCTGTGTTGTGTACCTGGAATAAAGCAAAACACAGTTGTCCTCTGTTGTGTATCTGGAATAAAGCAAAACACAGTTGTCCTCTGTTGTGTACCTGGAATAAAACAAAACACAGTTGTCCTCTGTCATGTACCTGGAATAAAGCAAAAAAACGGTTGTCCTCTGTTGTGTACCTGGAATAAAGCAAAACACAGTTGTTCTGTGTTGTGTACCTGGAATAAAGCAAAACACAGTTGTTCTGTGTTGTGTACCTGGAATAAAGCAAAAACATGGTTGTCCTCTGTTGTGTACCTGGAATAAAGCAAAACACAGCTGTCCTCTGTTGTGTACCTGGAATAAAGCAAAACACAGTTGTCCTCTGTTGTGTACCTGGAATAAAGCAAAACACAGTTGTTCTGTGTTGTGTACCTGGAATAAAGCAAAACATGGTTGTCCTCTGTTGTGTACCTGGAATAAAACAAAACACAGTTGTTCTGTGTTGTGTACCTGGAATAAAGCAAAAAACATGGTTGTCCTCTGTTGTGTACCTGGAATAAAGCAAAACACAGTTGTCCTCTGTTGTGTATCTGGAATAAAGCAAAACACAGTTGTTCTGTGTTGTGTACCTGGAATAAAGCAAAACATGGTTGTCCTCTGTTGTGTACCTGGAATAAAGCAAAACACAGTTGTCCTCTGTTGTGTACCTGGAATAAAGCAAAACACAGTTGTCCTCTGTTGTGTACCTGGAATAAAGCAAAAAACGGTTGTCCTCTGTTGTGTACCTGGAATAAAGCAAAACACAGTTGTTCTGTGTTGTGTACCTGGAATAAAGTAAAACATGGTTGTCCTGTGTGTGTACCTGCAATAAAAAAAAAACACACTTGTCCTCTGATGTGTACCTGATATAAAGCAAAACACACTTGTCCTCTGCTGTTTCACCTGGAATAAAGCAAAACACGGTTGTCCTCTACTGGGTGCCTGGAATAAAGCAGAACACACTTGTTCTCTGCTGGGTACCTGGAATAAAACAACACGCACTTGTTCTCTGCTGGGTACCTGGAAAAGAAGCAAAACACACCTGTTCCTGCCACATATAGAACAAAACACATTGTTCTCTGCTGGTACCTGGAAAGAACAAACACACTTTCTCTGCAAACCACTTGTTCTCTGCTTGTACCTGAATAGAGCAAACACTGTTCTCTGCGCGTACCTGGAATAGAAGCAAAACACCTTTTCTCTGGGTACTGAATAAAGCAAACACACTGTTCTCTGCTGGTACCTGATAAAAACACATGTTCTCTGCTGGTACTGGAATAGAACAAAACACACTTGTTCTCTGCTGGTACCTGAATAGAAGAAAAACTGTTCTCTGCTGGGTACCTGGAAAGAAGCAAACACACTTGTTCTTGCTGGTACCTGGATAGAAGCAAACACACTGTTCTCTGCTGCGTACTGGAATAGAAGCAAAACACATTGTTCTCTGCTGGTACCTGGAATAAAGCAAAACACACTCTCTGCTGGTACCTGGAATAAAGCAAAACACTTGTTCTCTGCGGGTCTGGAATAAAGCAAAACACACTTGTTCTCTGCTGTACCTGAATAGAAAAAAACCTTTCTCTGCTGTATAAAAGAAGAAAACACTGTTCTCTGGGTACCTGGAATAGAAGCAAAACACACTTTTCTTGCTGCTACCTGGATAGAAGAAAAACACACTGTCTCTGCGCATACCTGGGAACATGCGAGATAAGCAAAACCACTTGTTTTGGGGCCAGTACCTGGAATAGAAGCAAAAACCTTGTTTTGCTGCGTACCTGGATAGAAGCAAAACACACTGTTCTGCTGCTACCTGGTACAGAGAAACACACTTGTTCTCTGCTGCGTACCTGGATAAAGCAAAACACACTTGTTCTCTGCTGGTACCTGGAATAGAAGAACCGACGAAAAGCAAACACACTTGTTCTCTGCTGATACCTGGAATAAAAGAAAACACTTGTTCTCTGCTGGTACCTGAAAGAACCTGTTCTCGAACTGAATAAGCAAAACACTTGTTCTCTGCGACCTGAATAAGAAAACACTTGTTCTCTGTGTACCTGGAATAAAGCAAAACACTTGTTCTTGCTGCGTACTAAGAGAAAACACGTTCTCTCTGCACTTAAGCAAACCATTGTTTTGCTGTACTGAATAGAAGAAACACACTTGTTCTTGCTGCGTACCTGAATAGAAGCAAAACACACTGTTCTCTGCCGACTGAATAGAGCAAACCGTCTCCTTACGAATAAAGAAAAACACACCGTTCTCTGCTGCATACTGGAATAAAGAAAACACACTGTTGACTGCTGGGTATCTGGAACAAAGCAAACACTTGTTCTCTGCTGCGTACCTGGATAGAAGCAAACACACTTTTCTCTGCGTACCTGCAATAGAAGCAAACCACCCTTTCCTGCTGAGAACCTGGAATACAAGCAAAACACACTTCTCTATTTGGTACCTGGAAAGAAGCAAAACACACTTGTTCTTGCTGGTACTGAATAACTGTTCTCTGTGGAACTGAATAAAGCAAACATACTTGTTCTCTACAGCGTACTGAAGAAGTAAAACACACCTCCTGCTGTCCTGGAATAACAAACACACTTGTTCTCTGCTGCGTACCTGGAATAGAAGCAAAACACACTTTTCTCTGTGCTACTGGATAGAAGCAAAACAACTTTCTCTGCTGGTACTGGAATAGAAGCAACACACTTCTTCTTGCTGCGTACCTGGAATAGAAGCAAAACACACTTTTCTCTGCTGGTACCTGGAAAGAAGCAAAACACACTTGTTCTGCTCTTCTGGATAAAGAAAACCACTTGTTTCTGCTGCATATCTGGAATAGAGCAAAACACACTTGTTCTTGCTGTACCTGAAACAAGAAAACGCTTCATGCTGGGTACCTGAATGAAGCAAAACACACTTGTTAATTGCTGCGTACCTGGATAGAACAAACACACCTGCTCTCTGCTGCATACCTGAACAGAGCAAAACACACTTGTT
The DNA here is from genome assembly GCA_033310375.1 of Conus canariensis. Lineage (NCBI taxonomy): Eukaryota > Metazoa > Mollusca > Gastropoda > Neogastropoda > Conidae > Conus > Conus canariensis. The sequence goes on along the minus strand of JAMYXO010003903.1, from coordinate 1,226 downwards.
ATCTGCTGCTACCTGTATAAAGCAAACACACTTGTTCTCTGCTGGGTACCTGGAATAGAAGCAAAACACACTTGTCTCTGCTGGGTACCTGAATAGAAGCAAAACACACTGTTCTCTGCGATACCTGGAATAAAAAAAAACGCTTGTTTTGCTGGTACCTGGAAAAGAAGCAAAAACACCTGTTCCTGCCACATCAACACCTGTTCTCTGCTACTGAAGAAGCAAACTGTCTGCTGATACTGGAAAGCAACATTGTTCTCTGTGGTACTGAAAGAAGAACCATTGTTCTCTGTACCTGAAAAACTTCGCTACTGATAGAACACTTGTTCTGCGTACTGGAATAAAACACACTTTCCTCGCCTGATAGAAGCAAAACACTTCCTACAAAAGAAAACTGTTCTCTGTCTGAAAACAAAACACTTTCTCTGGTACTGAAAGAAACACTGTCTGCACTGAAAGAAAAAACTGTTTCTTCATACGAAAAGAAACCACTGTTCGTACTGGAATAAGCAAACACTTGTCTTGGACTGGAAAGCAAAACACTGTTACTTTCCGTCCTAAAACTCTACATACTCTTGTACTGGAATAACAAACCTTGTCTCTCTGCGTACCTGAATAAAGCAACTTTCTTACGCGTACTGGATAGAAGTAAAACACACTCTTCTTGCTGGTCTGATGAGCAAAACACTTTTCTTCTGTATGGATAGCAAACCTTCCTGCTGCGTCCTGATGAAGCAAAAAATTTCTGCGCGACTGAAAGCAACAATTCTTCGCTGCGTACTGGAATAAAGCAAAACACTTTTCTTCTGCTACTGAATAGAAGAAAACACACCTGTTCTTGCTGCATACCTGGAATAGAAGCAAAACACACTTGTTCTCTGCTGCATACCTGGAATAGATGCAAACACACTTGTTCTCTGCTGCATACCTGGAATAGTAGCAAAACACACTTGTTGACTGCTGGGTATCTGGAACACAAGCAAAACACACTTGTTCTCTGCTGCGTACCTGGAGTAAAAAGCAAAACACACTTGTTATCTGCTGAGTACCTGCAATAGAAGCAAACCACCGTGTTCCCTGCTGAGAACCTGGAATACAAGCAAAACACACTTGTTCTTATTTGGTACCTGGAATAGAAGCAAAACACACTTGTTCTCTGCTGCGTACCTGAAATACACTTGTTCTCTGATGCGAACCTGGAATAGAAGCAAAACATACTTGTTCTC
>JAMYXO010003902.1:0-18791 GCA_033310375.1 Conus canariensis | reverse complement strand
TGAAAAAGCCCACCTGCCCTTCCCTACTCAAAGGGGGCCCCAAAAACCAAAATTTGACTCTGCTGCTTATTAAGGCCCTTTCACCCTGCCCCCGGGGTCCTAGACGCCCCAAAGGCCCCTGTGGTTTTTGTGCATACCGTGCAAGCCCCGGAGTGATCGCGTCCCGGGATAAAATGTGGCCCATTTGGCTTCACAGGGAAATCCCTTTGGGAAATTTTCAAAACCCACAGCTCTTTAAAAGCCCGGGTGACTCCATTTAACCATGGACTTTTTCCTGCCTGAAACTTTGTAAAAACGTCCACCCAATTTCCATAACCCCCCTTCCCCCTCTCAAAAATCAACCAACGCAAGAAAATTTGTTACATACCAACCCCTAGTCAAACCCCCTTTGCCCCAAAATCCCGGGTCCCCTTTTTCAGCCACCCAAGGATTCAACGACAAGGGGGTTTCCCCACTTTTTCCCCCCTAAAACCCAACGAAATTTCGGGCAAAAACAAAGCAAAATTTTTCCCAGTTTCTCGGCTCTTCCTTAGAAAATTTCTATTGCGGGTTCTCAAAAACCCCCAATCCAACAAAAAGCAAAAAAGCCATCCCACTCACCCAAGGGAAAAACCGCCCCGTCCGTCAGCTTTTAAACCGCCCCAATCCCAAACCAAAAAGGGAAAAACCCAAAGCAACCCCAATCAAAAAAAAGACTCCTAAGAATCCTCCCCTGTCAACTTAAAATCCCAAAAGGCCCCCCGCCGAAAAAGAAAGGGAAACTTTTTAAAGAAGAAAGTGATAAGATAAAAACCTGGGGACCCCAGACATATCCTAGGCTGCGGGGACTTTTGGGCTTTGATGACAAGAAAAAAACCCGGTAAAAAAACCCTCCCATCATTCTTTGGGAAATGAAATAAAACCAAAAAAAGAGCCCAAAAAAAACAGAAACCAAACATGGGGGAGTGGATACCCTCAAAAAAATTCCCTTTCCTAAATTTTAGCAACACCCAAATTGTTCAAAAAGGTAAAAAAAATTTGGATTAGGGGAAAAAACCAATTTAACCCTGACCGGAATAAAAAAAAAAACGGGAATGTAGCCTCTTTTTCTCCCAAACCCCCAAAAAAACGAACCAAACGACAATAAAGCGCCCAAAGCAGTTTTCGAAAAAGAAATTTTAAAAAAAAAAAGGGGCCAAAGGGGGTAAACCTTCTGATTTTTGGCCCGGTAAACTTAATCTTCCTAAATTTCAACTAAAAAAGACACCACGCGGAAAGGAACACAATAAATTTAAAAAAAAGAGGGAATGAGAATTATTTAGAGGGGGGGAAAGCGGATTTGCAGCCCTTAAAAAACAAAATGGTAGACTTCCCCCTACAGACGCAAAAAACACTTTGGGACTTGATTTGCCCAACCAAACCCCGGCCCTGAAAAAAAGATAAAAACCCTTTAGGGCATTCCATCGGCAACACCCGTCCATGAAAATTGCCCCCTGTACGAACTGCCGCCCTACGTCCCAATTTTACTAATCCCAAACCCAACCAAGAAGAAAAACCCCTCCAAATGGGAAAAAAGCTGACTTTTCAAAGGGGGCATCAAAAAGACCTGCCAAAAATTTTGGTTTCCCTCTCTTCCGGGTAAAACTCAACTGTAACCAGCCTTTGGGACAATTGAAAAAAAAAAAAAAAATAAAAAAAGGGTAATTAAGAAGAGAAGTCCCAAAACCCAAAGTTGTCTGAAAATTTTCGTCTTTCCCACCCTTTGGGATAAATTGCTAAAAATTAAAAAAAAACCCTTTTAGAAGGAAAGGAAACGTGCCCCAAAAAAAGGGCCAAAAGAACCAGGAATAAGAAAGTAGGGGACGGTAAAAGAAATTGAAAACAAGAAGTAAAAATTCCATGTTCGTGAGGCCCACAGAATTACTTAAAAGTTTATTGTGGGGTGACGCCCTTCAAAAAAAAAAAAACAAAAAGTTCTGGTCATATGTTAAAAAAAAGGATGGACTTGTTTTTTTCGCCCCATCCCCCCCCAAAAATAAAGATGGTTTCCTCCATTGGCAGCAAACAACCGAAAGCAAAATCCTCAATGAAAAAGTTCCCGGGAACCCGGGCCTTTTCCCCATGAAGACTTTTTCCCCCACCCCAAAAGCAAGGGGGGGGCCCAGCCCTTTTTCCCCAGCGATGGATGAGATTCAGGGGTTGGAGAAGAAGGTTTTTAAAGAAACTCCCTCAAAAACCCTTTAAAAAACAGACAAAGCCCCGGGGGGAAATACTCCACCCCGGGGGCCTTTTTTTTGGGGAAGACGGCAGCGGGTTGGAACTAGCACCTTTTTTCTAATTGGGCCCCTTATTCCAGCTCTCCCTAAACACAGGGGAAATAAAAAAACCCGTTTTGGGGATACTTTTTGGGGTTGTGCCAATTTTCCCTAAGGGGACGGGGGGGGAACGCCCTGGGGGCAAATTACAGCCCTGTGCCCTCTTAACCTAAATTTGGGGACTGCAAGGAAACTAGGGGGCAATCGTCCTTTGCTCTTTTTATAAGCACTTTGAAAAACTAAAGGTTTTGGGAAACTTCTAAAGGCAGGGGTTTAAAAAAAAAAAAACCCGCCCCGTTTTTGAAAACCCAACTTTTTAGCAACAACCCATAAAAAAAGCCCCCACCCTTTCACCCCTGCAAATCACAATTTGACGTGATACTCGTTGACTTTTTAAACCCTTTTGGGAAAAAAGGCCCCCCACGCTGGGCCCCTTGAAAAGGAAAACGGGATACTATGGGGGTACGAAACCCCAAAAACCCTCAAGTGGATCTCGTCCATCCCAAAACCCAGCGCAAAAAACAGGGGCTGCTAAGGGAATCCTTTTTTCCAAATTTTTAAGAAGTAACTTTGTTTCGGGGAGTCCCTAAAGGTACTGTGTTGGGGCCCGTTCCCCTTTTTCCACTTTTCATCAACACCTTCCGACTTTTATCAACCCCCAGCTCCAAAAAAAACCCCTTTGCTGGGGGAACCGGGCCTCCCCCCTTTTCGAAAAAAATATTTTAAAACACTTTGACAGAAACCCTTATTTCAAAAAGGGATCTCTCCTCTTTTGAAAAATTGGGAAAAACCATGGGCGAGGGAGGTTTTAACCAAAAACAAGTGGAAATTTTGGCCCATCCGCTTTCCCCAAAATAAAAACCAAAAAAAAATTTTTTGGAAAAAACAAACAAACCCCAAATGATCCCAATTTTTTGGAAGTTACATAAAAAACAGAAAGGGTTAAAATTAAGCATTAACTTCATGATGATTTATCCTGGTCAGACCCCCAATCAAGACCACAGTCAAAAAAAGGAAACAGAACTTTTGGGGTTTTCCCTTGGGGGAAAAATTGGGGAGAGTGCACGCCCACTTCCCAAAGCAGCCCACCTCAAAACCATGGTAAAGGGGGTCTTTAGAGATGCACCCCACTTTCGGGGACCCAAAACCAAAGCCAAGGGCCTTTTGCAGCGCTGGAGCAGTGCAACGAAAGGAAGAAAGCCTCGCTTTGCCCACAACAACTACACCGACCGGACCCCAAAGGAAATGTGTGACAAAGAAAGTTGGACCGCTTTGAAATGGGAACCACTAAAAAACAACGCAGAGCAAAACAACCCCCCTTCCCCCTCATCCCTTTTTATCGCTTTGTGCCCCCCTTTTGTAGAATAGGGGCCATCTAAATTTCTTAAAAAATTCAGATTCTAGAACCCGGGGTGCGAAAAAGAAAAACTTCACCAGGAAGGCAACTAGACCCCCCGGTTCTTCAGGGCCTTTTTCCAGGGAAAAACAAAGGGGGAAATTTGAACAACCCTTCCGGGCCCCTTACTAAACTTTCCTTCACGGGAGAAAAATTGAGCAAGGCCCCTGGGTTTTGTTCTAAAGGCGGTAGGTCTTCTGTCCAAAACCCCCAAAGGGGGCAGCATTTTATATATTTTTTAACATAGTTTTTAAACTCTTAGGGGGCCAAGGGTCACCCCCTTAAAAACCCCAAAGGGGAACCAGCTCCCCCTGCCAAAAAGGGGGCTAAAAGGGTTTTTTGATCCCCAAAAAACATGACCGATCATCAACTTTTTCGTTCCCGTTTAAAGTGCTAAGAGTCCTGTGGGCCCTGTTTTAAGGGAAAAAATTTGGCCCACCCCCGCTTTTTGCCCCCTTTTGATTTTAAAATTTGCCCATAAAATTTTTCCATTTTTAAACCCGTATTAAAAAACTTGTATAGGCCCCGTCCCAGACCGAAATCGTGGTTTTCCCGAAACACCCAATCCCGGGAAAAAAAACCCAAAAAATGTTGGGGGGGATACCTATGCGGGGGTTTAAAAGCTGGGGGGTTAAAGGGCTTGCGGGGGGGAAAAACCCTCGTTTCCATTTTTAAAAAAAAACTGAAAATTTTAATATTTTGGGGTTTTGGGAAAAAATTCGGTTGAGTTCGTTTTTGGACCAAACCCTTTTTTTTAAGGGCCAAAATAATGTGGGAAAACGCACTCCCCCCGTTTGAAAGGGTTGAACCCGTATTTGATTGAAATTTTTCCCGGGGTGGGGTGCCCATGACCGATTTTGGGGTTTTTTTTTTTTAAATAGGTGTGTTTAGGTAGAGGGATGGGGAACAGGTTTTAAAGGGGTGCTGCGAAGGTTTTTTTTTTGCCCATGCGTGTCTTCGTTGCCCGCATGAAAATCTTGGTCTTCCTTTTTTTTCCCCGAACGGACTAGGAAAACCCTTAAAGGGGGAAAACGGGAAGTTAGATTCCCGGGGGAAAATATTTTGTCAACCTGGTTTGCTTGCCCGGGGGGAATTTCCAAACCCAAACCTTGGAAACAAAAACCCTGGAAACGCCCAAACCAGGCCCGGGAGTTGGGGTTCCTGTAGAAAAACCCTACATGGGGGGACACACCGATTGCCCAATTTCAAGCAGCCAACGAAGGGGGAAAGGGCTCAAAGCAAGCTTCCTTTAAATTTATTTCCGGATAAAACGACAACACCGCCTGCCCAAGAGAGCTTTTCTAAATTCTGAAACCATTAAAAAGGGATAAACATGTTTATTAACCCTTATTTTGTTAAAAACCCGCAGGGGGGAACATCAAATGATACCCCGGCTCCTATAAAAAGTAAATGGGAATCTGTTGACAAGGGAACCATTGGGGGAAGACTGTTTGCGCCCCCACGGGTTTATTTTCATTTTTTCTCCCCGGGTTTAACGATTAAAAGAACTACATCCAAGGATGAGTTCATAAAACCTCAGCATAAAATGAAAGGGAACCTTTTATCCCGCAAAACCGACCCATCGATAGATCCATCCCAGGCTAGCAGCCCAAAAGACGGGAAAAAGTAACCAGCGCCCCTAAAAGTAGCCCCAAAAGGGCCTACTTTTTAAATTTGAAGTTGCCCCTTCATTAAAACTACTTTTCATTTAAATTCCCCCAGCCCACTTATTAAATTTTTTTAAAACCTCTGAAAAAAACCAGTGTCACCGTCGTGTTTTTGTTTGAAGGGCGGAACATATCATAGTAAATACTGAAACCGCAAAATTGAAAAAGGGGAAAAATTCTTTTCCTATGCCCTCCACAGCAGGCTTTCAGACAAAGTTCGGGTGTGCAATTTTTAGATCAAAAGGGAAACGCCCACAGAAAAATTGTCCCAAAAGCGGGACAAAGACGGGCCCCATAATGGTTTTTTATGACCAACCCTTTTGTTTTTGTCGAACTATAGCCTCGTGCTCAAACCAAAAACCCCTAAATAGGCCTATGGGCATTTGCGCGGGGCTTTTGTCGGGGGAATTTTGGGATCCCGCCGGGACTGAGACCCCCCCGACTCATCTTTGGGGATAATCCATCCGACTGCTCAGAGCTAAATCAAAATACCACAAAGAATCTGTGCTTTTGTCCGGGGCCCGTTTTTTGGGAAAACTGTACAAAAATTGGGTTTTGCCCCCACACCCCAAAAAAAAACAAAAAAACAAAAAAACCCAAAAAAAAAGCCCAGAAAAAAAAACCCTGAACCTGTCCTAAACTAAAATTCGGGCTATTTACACTCGGGGGGATGGGGGCCAAAAAAAGGGGTCCGACTAACGTTCCCAGACCCTTGATTTTAAACCCAAAGAGCCCTAAAACCCCTTTAAAAAAGGGGGAGAAGGAATGGGACATGATTTTCCCTCAAAAAATCCCCATTCAAAAGGGGAAGCAGAAAGCCAGCTAAACCAAGGAACCCAAAACCAGCTGACCGCCCCTCACCAGCTACCGTGAAAACGGGTCACAAAATCTACGGGGTTTATTTCCTCTCTCCCCTCCCCCTCTCCCCCCCTCTCTCCCCTTTTTCTCTCTCTTCTCCTCTCTCTCCTCTCTCTCTCTTCTTGGGCAAAAAAACCACAAATAATTGTACAAAATTTACAAATCAAAAAATCCCCTTCTAAACCACGCGCTTTTAATGGGGGACCCAAATTTTTTCCCCCAAAGAGCCCAATTTTAAACTCACCAAAAAAACCCCTGCCAAGAAAACGTTTGTTTCTCCCCACACCCAAACCTGCCTGTATTTAGTTTTGCATTATGGGGAAAGGGTTTTGCGGTGGTAAAAACCGGCCATAAATTTTACCTCTATGCTTTTGGGAAAAGGGAATTTCCAACAAAAATAACAAAACCCCCTTTTGGTTTTTGGGCCGGGAGTTTTTGGGGGCCCCCAAACTGCCCAGGGGATTTTTATGGCACTCATTACCTTCCAAATTGTTGGGAACCCGGTGAACAAAACCCTTTTTGGGCCAATTTCACGTCTTTATAAAACAGGAAAAATCTTGGGTGCAAAGGAAACATTTTTCCCAAAGGGAGTATTTTCAGCGGGGAGGTTTGGGGTAGACTAAAAAGAAATTGTTTTTTCCCCTTTTTGTCTGAAACCAAATTTTTTTTCACTTTGTCAATTTGCTGATCCCCCTTAAACAATGTCAAAAGACCCCGTTTTTCCTCCAATTTCCACGGGGCCATCTGTGAGGGCACAGAAAAAATTTAAATTTTTGTGGAAAAACATGCCCCCAATTTCAGGGTGTTTTCCCATCCCCCCCCCACCACATTTGCCTCACCCCCTCACTAACTCAGGAAATCCCAATTGCCGGTCAGCTCCAACACGCCCCCTTTCCCAAACCAACCTTCCCCCCCCCTTTTACCCCCCAGACGCATGGAATCCCCCACCTGCATCCCTCCGTCCCACCATCATCAGCCCTTCATCCCCCGGTTGACTTTCTCATCCTCGGGCCCTTCCTCCACCCAGAAAAAAATTACTGACCCCCCCCCCCCCCCCCCGCCCCCCCCCCCCCCCCCCCCCCCCCCCCCCCCCCGCCCCCCCCCCCCCCCGGACCCCCCCCCCCCCCCCCCCCGCCCCCCCCCCCCCCCCCCCCCCCCCCCCCCACCCCCCCTCCCCTCCCCCCTCCCCCCCCCCCCCCCCCCCCGCCCCCCCTTTCCCTTGATCCTCCCACCCCCCCCCGGTGTTTTAGAACAGCGTTTTTTGTAAACCCTCCCCCACCAGTCCCAAAACCCCTCTGTCGGGTACTCATTCTATCAACACACGGGACCCCTCGGGAGTCCCAGCTTCAGCACTTATTTCCCCCCCCCACTCTCTCAATTAGCAAAAAGGGCCCCGTTTTCAAATGCCTTCAAAAACAGTTTACTCGGGCCAAACGCACTATCTCCAACATGCAGAAAGACATGCAAAACACTGAAAAATAAGCTTGAACACCTTCACAGCAAGTTGAACGGAACACTCGGGAACACTGGGGGGATATGGGGGATTAGGGGGGGAAAAAAATTTTCCATAAAGTCATTAAATTTCAAGATCTTTCACAAAAAATTCAAAAAAAAGTACAGGATGAAAAAACACACACATCTAAAAAAACGTCAGGTAAAAGATCCCCACAAGCATACTGCAAATCATAAAAAGACGGGTCAAAAAAACATCAATACTGACGGGAAAAACAATTGCATCCCCTTTCAAACCCAAATTTTTGATCAAACAAAAACAATCAGACAACCAAGCAGTCCGTTACACCATAACACTTAAAACTCCCTTCATCTACACAGATTAAATATGTTTGGGGAAAAACATAAAATTTTTACTTTCAAAACGGGTTTCTACAGAGCAAAAAAAACGGGTTCATCTGTTAAATTCAAAAAAAATCTCTCCCGCAAAAAGAACAAACCAACACAAACATTTTTCCCAAAAATTTCCCCACTGCCATCAACAAAAAGAACCAAATCCCCCCCCTTTTTTTTAGCTGTTTTTTACGAAAAAAGGGAAAAAACCCCCAGAAATTGTAACATGCTGCTATTGGGGGGACTCTGTGTTGCAACGGGTAGAGGAGAAAAAAATGTCAACAGAACGCGGGGCAGGGTGAAAAATCTGTCTGGGGGCCCTGGCAGGGACGGGTCCATCCCCTGTGTCAATGGTTTAAAAATCACTGCCCCCCATCACCCCACATCCAACAGGTCTTTTATCCATGAAATGGAAAAACCCAAGCTGGGGACGAAAGCCCCAGTCCCCTTTAGGCAGACGGGGGTTAATTTTTAATCTACCTACTCAGGCAAAGCGTTCCTCATGTTTCACTATGGGCCCCTCCTTTCCCTTCCCCCCCTTTGGTCCCACCCCATTTTTGGCATGGCCCCGTCACGATCCAGGCCAATCTTCGCCTCTCCTCCCGTCAAGACGGGATTCAAATTTTAAATTAATCCCCCCCTTCCTTCCTCGCCAATCTGGGGCCCCGGGAAAGAAACCCCTGTACCAAACAGCCCTTTTTTTTCCCAGTTAAAATTTGGCTCCCAAAGACCTTGCCCCCAAAACATTTTTTCCCCACTACTTAACCAAAAAAGACCCAAGCCCCAAGTACATCAGGCCCCCCCTCACAAAGAAAGCAAGAAGGGCCGTCTTTTTTCCCCCAAAAGGGCCCGCCCCCTGTGCCCAAACAAAACAAAAAACCTAGTTATAACTATAAAAACTGATTCCCCAGGGGAACATTTCCCCCAAAATCCTAACCCCTCCCCCGGGTTTTTGTATAATTTTAACTGGGCCCCCGGCAAAAACCCGCCCCAAAGAAAACCCCCTTTTTTAACCAACCCCCCCAAAACCCACTTGTATTCCTTTTTTTCCCCCCAGTAAAATAGAAAATGCAAAACCAATGTAACGGTACAAAAAACGTGACCTGTCCCCTCCCCCCAAATAGCACATCACCCCCTTCCTTTTCCAAAACCCACAAAACTAGCACCCAACCCAACACCCCCCCCACCTCCAAACAAAATTCCAGTTTGAAACCTCCCCAAACACATTTGGCCCAAAATTTTCCCCAGAACAGCACAACCTACCACACTCAAATTACCCCTTTAACCCAATCCACCAAAACCCCAAAAAAAATGCCCCCTTACACTTCACAAAATAAAACATCCTCCCCACCACCCAACAAAATTACATTTCCCAAAACCCCCTACCATCACACACATCCCCAGCAGTCATTACAACCCCCCCAACCCCCATTACTCCATTTGCTGTTCGGTTGCTAAACCCCTTTAAATACTCAGTTCCCTTGTCACAGAAAACAACACCACCCTCCCTCCCCATATCCTCATTTTAAATTGAATTAAAATTTTTCCCCTTTGTGTGCACCCCTTTATATTCGTATTTTCATTGCTTACACCGTCTTGCATGGGGTTTTATCCGTTTTAAATCACTTTAGGTATGTGGTGCGATATGCAAATTTATCTTTCCATGTTTATGTATGTATGGGGCTTTATCTAATTGTTATGACGCTATTAAAAGTTTTCACATACGTGGTGGGGGCCCGCACAAAACTTGTGTGTGGTGGTGTGTGTGTGGGGTGGGTGGTGTGTGTTTTGTGTGTGTGTGGGTTTGTGGGGGGTGCGTGCGTGCGTGCATGCGTGAAAATGATCGGGTGTTTTGTGTGTTTTGTGTGTGTGTTTTGGGGGAGGGTGTGTGGGGGTTGTGGGGGGGGGCGCATGCGCCCAGGGCCGGCTTTGGTGTGTGTGTTTTTGGGGTTAAACTATGTGTTTTTTGGTTTGTTTTTTTTTTCGTTTTCCCTTGTCTGGCCCTGCTCGTCTGCCCTTTTTGCCTGCCCCAATGTATTCCCAATACATTTATACGGGGTTTTATTACTTTTATCGCAGGAAGTCCCCGTTTGGGGGTTTTGGGGCCCAAAAATTGCGGGGCGTCGATTCAAAGTGCTGCCCTCAGTGGTTAAAAAGACGGGGGCGAAAATTTTCCCTAAATTTGGGGGAGGGGTGAGGCGTGCCCTTTAATTAGAGACAATTACGAGCCCATTTATCATAGCCCAATTTACCCCATTAGTTTTTTTCCTTTTTGAAAAAATTGTTTATTTTTTTTGTATTTTGTTGTTGCCAAAATTTGTTTGTAATTTTTACTTTAGCTTGTTTCTCATTTTCATTTCTTTTTGGGGCATTGTGATTGTTTTTGGTTTGTTTTGTGTTAAAAATTTTGCCCACATTTTGTGTTTGTTTTTTAAATTTAAAACAAAGAGAAAAAAAAAAATTTTTCCTTTAAGAAAAGGACTGAACAAAAGCCCCTGCAGCAGGAGACTTCTGCAAAAAAATTGTTTTTTTTCTGCGGCGGGGGGCAATATTGTGCTTCCCAAACTCGTGGGTTTAAAAAAGTCCCGGCTACGTGACTTTGGTATTTGTGTGTGAGTGGTTTTTTTTCCCACATTGTTTTTTTTTGGGGTTTTTTGGTTTTCTTTGTTTTTTTTGTCTTCATTTTCATTTTACTTTTTTTTAAACCCTTTTTTCTTCTGTCCCCTTTAATCGTAATTTAGCTTTAGAAAGTACTTCCTTTTGGGGTTGTATTTTTTCTTTTCAGAAAAGTTTTTCCCCCATAAGTTACCATCTGACCGAGGGGGTTTTACCGAAAATTAAAACTTTGAAGTTTTTCTTGCTTCTATTCGTTTCGAGTTTCCTAAAATTTTTTGGGTTTGTGAAAACCCCACCCCCTTTTTCCCCTCTCTTTGATGTGCTTTTTTTGTTTTCCTTGACTAAAAAATTTTTAACGCCCATTAAGGGTGCAAAATCTTTGTCTTCCAATAAATCATCACATCAGTATAAAAATAAAAAATGAAAAAGGGAAACCAGCCCTGCGGGGCCCCATGCAAAAAAGGGCCCTTTTCGACAAAATCATTCATTAATATCCAAACATGCAGTAAACAAGACATCAGATTTTTCAAAAACCTGTTTTTGGATTCAGGGGTTTAAACCTTTTCAAAATTTTAAAGGACCCCTCTGAACCCAGTTTAAAACTGAAAACGAAATTTGCGAAAAAGGATTTTAAATTTATATTCCCCCAAATTAACAGTTTTTTTGAAGTTTTTTCCACAAATTTAACCCGGCACCCTAAACTCGGGCCCTGCGGGGGGGGATGGCCTAGACGGAAAAATCCTCAAAAAACTTTTTCCAATTTGAAATAATTTTAACAGAACATTATAAAAAACGCCCTTTAAATTTTATGAAATAGACAAAAAAACCCCATTTTTCCGGGATATTTTTCAAAAAACCCAAAAGGGTCTTTCCTAACCACAAGGCAGGGTAAAACAACCCCAAGACCCTGAAAAATTCCCGACCAACCCCAACTTTTAAATTTTCCCTCTTTTTCCCCAAACCCCTTTGGGAAAAAAACACATGAACAAACACACTTACACCCCCTTTAAAAAACTTTAACACTTTTTTTCATCCAAGACAGTTCCGGGTTTCGCCCAAAACCTTCATGCCAAAAACAGCCCTAATCAACTTACTTAAAGGCCCTTTTTTAAAAATTTTCCATTAAACCCCAAACGATATTTTTGGTGTCCTTTTCCCTTCCGTTTTAAAAAAAGCATTGATGTGATAGCCCCAAAAAACCCTTCTTTTAGAAAATTGAAAATTGTAGGGTTTAAATTCCAAAAAAAACCCCTTATGCCTTTCCCCCTAAATATCTCACAAATAAGGCAACAATGTGGGGAAAATCAATAAAATTTTTCCCTTTTTCATTTCAAAACACTTTCCCTATGGCTTCCCAAAAAGGGCTTTTATCCGGGGCCCCCCTTACTGTTCACTATTTACATCAAATGATTTCCTTTCCCCATTATAACATTCCACTTTTGTGAATTTTTTGTTTATTGATTACAACAAAAACACACCAAACCCATTTCTGATTGTTATTTTTTCTTCACAAACTTTACAAGAAAGTGCGAAATGACCTCGAAAAAAGGGAAAACTAAAACAAAATTTCACATGTGTTTTTTCACTTCCCCCCTTCAAAAAAACTAAAAAATAATGCTTATCAAAACCCAAGGAAAAAAAGAAAAAATCTCACTATTAATTTTTCCTTCCTTTTACATCTTAAAAGATAAACCCTTTTGGGAATAGGAAACCCCCCCCCCTTTAAAAAGTGTTTAAGAATAACAATTAAATAAAAAACATTTTTTGGGGCAAGTCACAAAACCCTCCCCGTGCATAAAAATTTCACAGAAAGTTAAATAAACCCGGTCACAACTACAATTTTTGGTTTGAGGGGGATAAATCATTTTTTTTCAAACCCATTTATAAAATTGGGTTTCCCCATGACTTTTTTTACTACTTTGGGCCGGGTTTTTCCCCCAAAAGTGGCATTTTTTTTTTTTCCCCCGGGTGCCCTACGTCCGTGCATTTCGCCCCCTTTTTCCCCCAAATTTTACTTCTCATCATTTTTTTTTTTTTTAAATTTTTTTTTTTTTCTTTTTCTTTTCAGGTTTCCCCTTTTTTTTGTTCTAGTTGCTTTTTTTTTTTTGCCCGGGCCCAGCATGGGGGCCCCTTGATTTCCAACCCCTTAAATCCTTATTTTTCCCCTTTTTTCACGGGGTTTTAACCCAGCTGATGTCAGGTCCCAAACAGGGGGGAGCTTTTTTTACCGGGGTTTGGGCCAATCTTTGGTTAGGCGAGTGGTTTTTGGGGCATTCGTTTACGGCCCGGTCGAGTCGGGAGATCTCCCCACCCTCTGTTTACCCGGGGGGCCCACTTTTCTTTATTCATTTTCCGGTGGGGGTTTGGGGGGTTGGGGGGGAGGTTTTCCACCCCTTCCCGGGCGGGTGGGAAAGTTTTTTCCAAACGGGACCCCTTCTGGGACCCCCCGGTTCCCTCCCAAAGCGGGAAAAAAAACCACCCTTTGGGTCTTTCCCTTTTGCCCGGGAAAGCCCCCTTTTCGGTGGGGGACTGGCAGGGTTTCTCGGCTTCCACCCTTCTTTGGGGCTGGGGGTAAACCGTTTCCCCACCCTCGCCCACCCCCCTTTTTTGGGAAAGTTTTTTGTTTTTTTTTGGCCCATTTTTTTGGTTTTTTTGGGTTTTTTCCCTTAACCCTTTTTCAGCCGGTTTTTGGAGGGGGTTTTTTTTTTCCCCTTAATGTGCTTTTGGGCCCTGGGGGCAAAACCTTTTCGGTGGGGGAAAACCGCCCCAAAAGAGGGGGGGGGTTGGGAAATGTAATTGATCGAGATATGAAATCTTTTTGGGTTGGAATTTTTAAAAAAAAGGCCAAAAACTTTTTTTTGCTTTTTTCCGGTCCTTAGGGCCCTGGGGGTTCCCTGTTATTTTGGAAACAAAGGAAAGTTTAAAATCTCTTACTTATAAAAATCCCGCCCATTTGGGTAATGGAAGCTGTTTTTTTTTTTTTTTTGTTTTTTTTTTTTTTTCCTGATTACACAGATTGAGGCCCAATGTTTTCCCTCCCCCTTTTTTTCCAAAGGTTTTGTCAGTTTTGGAATTATTGTGATATTTTCTTTGGGCTAAATTTTGTGTTTTTGGGCCCGGGGAAAGGAAAAATTCGAATTTTTTGGTTTCATTCTTCCTTTTTGGGCCTTCACAGGCCCCCATGGGCCGGCCTTTTCTCGTGGCGGGGGGTGTTTCTTGAAAAAATTTTTTGGGGGCCCACCCCTTTTTTTTCTTTTTTTACTGTTCGGCCTACCTTTTGTCTTTTGCTACCCCCTTTTTTCCCCCATAAAAGTCTCCCCAAAATCACCCTGCCGTTCTATGTCGTCTTGTTTTTTCCTTTCCCCGGGTTTTTCAATCTGTTCTTTCATCTTTTTTTCCAGTTTCCTTTTAAATGCTTTTTTTTTTGTGAGACCCTTCGGAAAAAGTGGTTGGGCCCTAAGTCATTTCCCCAATCTAAGGTCTGAATTGGGGGCCCGGGAAAGGGATGAATGGCTCTGCGTTAGTAAAGTCGCTACAGCAGCCTGTTGGTTTTGTGGGACGGTTTGGGGCAGACGGCCCTTTCCCAAAGGGAATTCACCCTTCCCCTTGCCCCTTCCCATTGGGGGCCCATCCCATTGCCCTTCCCTAGCAGGGGGCACTCTCCTAGGGTGACGGGTTTTAAATTTTTCCTTGCCATCATTGAGCCTCCCCGCCTTTTTAGAAAACAAAAATAGTCTTTCCCCAAACGTTGAGAGAATATGTTTGGGAAAATTTCTGGGAAGAAGCCCAGGGTTTTGTGGCCAACAGAAGAAAATGGGGCTGGGTTTTTTTCCTGGTAGTTGGAGGGCCCTTTCCGGGGGTTTCTCGGGGGCATTTCTGTTTCAAAAATGGTTGGGGGGTTTGTATCAAGTTTTAAATTCAAAGGGAAAAAAAAAAAAAAAAGGGGGGAAAAACCCTTTTTAAAAATCCCCCGCCCGGGAACGCCCATCACCCCCAGTTTTAAAAAGGAGATGGAAACGAAGGCAAAGTTCGGAAGCGGGGAGGTTTTCTTGGTTAAGGTGTGGCCCCATCGACGTTGAACTTGAAAGGGGAGTGTTTCTTTGGGCGGTGGTTAAAAGACACCTTAAAAGATGTCTTGAAAGAGGGCCTAAAGAGGCTGAACTGAAGGATTTTTTTGGGGGGGGAAAACCCCGGGGAAAAGTTTTTGGATGTGCGGGGGTTTTTTCCGTTTTTCCAAAAAGGAAAAAAGGTTTGCCCCCCTTTTAAAACCAATACCCCGGGGACGTTTTGGCATGGCAAGTTTTCCAGTGATGGGGAAAAAATTAAATACGAAAAGTGAAGGTGGATTTTCTTCCCCAATTCCCCCCCCCCCCCCTTCCCCCCCCCCCCCTTGGCGCTGTTTTAAAGGGTCAGAAATTGGGAAAACATAAAAAGGCAGGTCCCGGGCCACCTCGGAGGTCTGAAAAAAGGTTTTGGAAAAGAAAGGCCTCATGACACGAGTGTGCATGTGACCCCCTTCCTGCGCCCAATTTTTTTCCGGGAAGCACGAACCCCCCCCGCTCCAAAAAATTCCCCCTCAGGGGGGAAATTTGGGAAAGCTGCTTTCCCAAAGGGGTTTCGAGTGTTTTGGGGTGTTTGCCCATTTTCTTGACCCCAAAAAGGGGAAAAGCCCTTTCCCAGGAAAACCCTTCGGGGCAAAAGCTACTTTTCTTTTTTGACGCAAACCCCAAAGGGGAAAATAGTTTCAGGAAAAAGCCAACAGTTCTGTGCCCTTGTGCATTTTTCCCCAAGCCATTAAAAAAGGTCAGTTTTCTTTCCAATCAATTCGGGCTGTTTAAAAAGTTTCCGCTGTTTTGGTCAGTTGTCCACACCTGTCCCAAATACCCTTTGTGGGATTCATTTTTCGGGGGTTTTGCTACGAAGTCGAGAAAAAGGGTGATGATTTGAGGAGAGATTCTTTTGGGGGGTTTCTCCACAAAAGAAAAATTTATGGGGTGGTTCGAAGGGTGGGTGGTGTAAGCCCCTTTAAAGGGCCCTAAACCCTGTTTCCCCCCCCCAAAACCCACCTAACAAGAACGAAAAAACCAAAAAAAATTTTCAGATCCCCTTTAAAAAAAGGGGGAAAAGTTTCTTTTTCTAGCTCCAACAGGTTTGGGGGACTGTCTGGGGAAGGGGATTTTCTTTTTTTCCATGACCCTGATGTGTTTTTTTAAACGCTGTTTTTGGGTTGTTTTTCTTTTACTTTTTCCTTTTTAAAAACCCTTGGGGGATTATTCCCCAGGGGAATATAAGGGGGTTTTGGGGGAGAAATTTAAATAAAAGGGATTTGCTCCTATTATTTAAAAAGTTTTTTCCCCAAAATTTTTTATTGTTTTGCAAGAGCTTCAGTTTAAAGCACCCGGGATTCCCTTTAGAAACAAAATGCTTGTTTATCAAAAAATTACCCTAATTCAAAACTCAGGTGGTGTAGCCTTTATATCCAAAATTTTTCTCGGCCCTGCAGCAAAAATTTCCCATTGAACACTTTTTTTACAAGCTTTTGAAAGAAACTGTTTCGGGGAAATTTAAAACTTTTTCTGTATTTTCCCATTTTATCTTCCTCCTTCAAAAATTTTTTCCAAACAAAAACTTGAAAAACCTTTTTGGAAATTCCCTCCCCGCTCCTTCCCCCCTCGGGACTTTAATGCCCTTTTCTCCTTTTGGGGTGATCCGCTTTTCGGAAAATAGAGGACAGACGATTGAAAAACCTCTTTTCCCCGAACTTCAAACTAAGTATTTTGAATAAACCGTTTAAACCCAAACCTTTTTGTTCAGGTACGTATGGAACTTCCTCAGCTATTGCCTTATCCTCTTTTTCTCCCCTCAAACTTTTAGATTACAAAGGGGAAACCCTCATGAAGATTTATGCGGCAGTGCCCATTTCCCCTTTTTAGAAATTTTTGGCTACATCGCCCAATGAGACATCGGGGAAATTTTGGGAATTTTGAAACATGCAAAATTGGGCCTTGTTTGAATTAGTGAAAGACCAAAATAACTCCCAGTCATTTTTTCCAGTCAGATCCAAATGGCCCACCTTTATTTCTACCCTGGGGGGAAACATAGGGGTCTAAATTTGTACCCAAAAATTCTGGGATGGGTTTCAAAAAAACCCAAAAAGGGCCCTTTGGGTTTTAATTTTTAGTGCAAAAAAGCTATTAGAAATCACGGGAAAAAAAAAAAAAGCGCTTAAAAAAAATTCCGAAAACTCCAAAGGAAAAAAAATCAAATTTTTGAGTAAAAAAGGGAACTAAAAGCAAAAAGCGAAGTATTTTAAACAAAAAGATGTAAAATGAACTGGTGGCGAAACTTTTGTTCCCCCTTAAATTCACTATCTCCCCGAGTTGGAAATCCATAAAAAAGAACCCAAAGGAAAAGATCTTCGGGTTTGGGGACACCTGAAAATAAAGGGGAAAACCCAAATTTTTGGATAAAAAAAGACATAGCAAACCTTTTTGGCCTTTTCCCAAATCTCTCAAAACATCTTCAAACCATTTTTCCCAAAAAATTTTCCCAAAAAAAAAAAAAGTAAGAAACAGAAAAAAAACCATCCTAAATTTTTTATCTGACAATTCTGAGGACAAAATGCCCTTTTTTTAAACAGTGGGAATTAGCCCCAAAAACCCACCCCACAAGTCTAGAAAATTTACAGTTGGCCCAGTTTGGGGTTTTTTCATTATAAAATTGTTTCGTCTTTCTTCCAGGGGGAAAGTCTTTCAAATTCTTCGATTTAAAACGGTTTTTAAAAAACGGGAAGTTTTCCAAAAAAGGGAAGGGAAAGGGCTATTTTTTGTCCAACCCTTTTAAACCAGGTAAGGCCCAATCGGACCCGGAAAACTACCGCCCCTATAGCGTTGAAAATTGTTTTGTAAAAAGGGAAAAGGGATGGCCCTCGGGGGGTCTTTGGGGGAGGGTAGAGGATAAGGGTTTATTGGCCAATTTTTCCAATGTGGTTTTCGAAAGAAAATTTTCTAAGACCATCTTGTCTTTTTGGAATCTTTTTTTTGCGGGGAACCCTTTGCTCCCCAAACACCCTTTGTTATCTCTAAATTTTTTTTGATTTTGGAAAAAAGGCATATGACCCCCACCTGGGGGTAGGGGCATTCTGAGAGACCTTTTCAACATGGGTTTAGGGGCAGGGCTCCCCTTTTTTTATTAAACATTTTTTCGGGAATTCGTTGTTTCCGTGTCTTTTCCAGGATCTTTTCTGTAAAGATTTTGTTAAAAAACCCGGGGGGGGGCCCCGGGGAAGCTTTTTATCTCCCTTGTTGTTTTGAAATTAAAAATTTAACAAAAATCGTTGAGTTGTTGAAAAAGGTCCCGATGTTTTTTTTTGGTTTTTTTAGAGGTTTTCCCTCCCTTCGATTAGAAGGAAGTTTTTCCTTCAGTAGAACGTCAGTTCCTATGTGTCAAGAACATCCAAGAGTGGGTTGGGGGAGAATGGTTTTAAATTTTCACAGTCCAAGACTTGGGGTATCTTTTTTCCCGAAATTAAGGCCCTTTTGGAGAGCCGGACTTTAAGATTTCTGGTGAATCGATCAAATTTTGTCCCATGAAGCCCAGTTTTTTTAAGGCGTGATTTTTGATGAAAAGCCACGTTTTTCCCCTCACTTTTAGAGATTTGAGGGGGGGGTTTTTTTTAAAAACTTTAATATTTTAAAAGGGGGTTGGGTTTCGCCCCCGTTTGGGGCGGGGGACAAATTTTTCTTTTTAAAACCTTTATCGAGCTCAGTGAATCAAGCTCGATTACGGTTGCCAGGTGTAGGGCCCAGCTGCAAATTTCCTTTCCCTTTGAAGTTTTGGGGACACAGTCAACAAGGTCTACGGAAGCTCTTGGGCGTTTTAGAACTTTCGAAAACCCTCATTTTGTTTTGCAGAGGCTCATGAACCATTTTTTAAAAACCTCCGTGTACTAAACCCCGGTATTAAATTATTTTTTAAAAATTTTGAAGGCTTCCCCAAGAAAAAAACCCTACTCTTGGTTTTGACCTCCCCCTGCCAGCCTGTTTAAAGGGCATCTACTTTTGGACCCCCCCTTTTGGGCCCAGAGAGTAAAGGACTTTTTGAAGAGGCTAACAT
>JAMYXO010003901.1:15000-18792 GCA_033310375.1 Conus canariensis | reverse complement strand
AAAACCCCCCTTTTTGGCCCCCATTTTCCAGCAGGGAAGTGATGGGGGGCCCCCGGGACTGACGGGTTCCTTGTGTTTTTTTTCCCCACAAACAACCCTTTTTCCCCCCTTTTCCCCGTTCCTCCTTCGGTTTCCATTTTTTCAGTCACCCCCCCCGGCTTTTTTCCCTTCGTTCTCCCTCCCACCTGCTCCCCCCCCCCCCCCCCACCCCACACACACAAAACACCCCCTTTCTCTCTCTCTCTCTCTCTTTTGCATCCCCCCCTTTTCCCCTTGGTGTCGGGTCTTTGCGCCTTTCGAGAAACTGGGTTATCTAAAAGGGTGCAAATCTACTTGCCCCCCCAAAAAAGCCTGAGGGGGTGGGTGTGTGTTTTGTGTGTGTGTGTGTTTTGGGTGTGTGTGTGTTGTGTGGGGTGTGTTTTGTGTGGGGTGCCCCGTGGGGGGTTTTCCCTGATCATAAAAAACAAAATTTTTTTGTGTGTGGTGTGGGGTTTTGTGTGTGTGTTTGTGTGTGTGTTTATGTTTGTGTGTGGGGGTTTGTGTGTGTGTGGTCCCCCACGTGCAGGGTATTTGTATGTGGTGTGTGTGTGTGTGTGTGTGTGTGTTTTTTGGGGGGGGGCCCCATGTGTGTTTTGGGTGGTGGTTGGAGGGGGGGGTTTTTGGGGTGGGAGGGTGGGTGTGTGTGTTTTTGTCGGGGGATGTTGTGTATCCCCTAGCAGGTGTGGGGGGGGGGGGTTGAATGTGTGTGGGGGGGTTTATGGGTGAAAAAAAGGGGGTTTTTTTAAATTTGGGAAAAAGGGGAGTTTTTTTTTTTGTGTAGGGGGGGTTTGTGGGAGGGTGGGGGGGGGGTATGGGGGTAGGGTAGGGGGGCCTTTAGTCTGTGGCACTTTGGGGCACTTGGGGAAGGGGGGAAAAAAGTTTTTCCCATGATAGAAAAGGGAAAAAAAGGCCCAAACGTTTTTGTAAACCTTTCTTTTGTGGCCCTTCGCTTGTTCTTTCTAAATATTTTTAAAAATTTGGGGGTGTGGGAGTGCATTTGGGTGAGTGTAAGTCTGCATTTTAGGGGCCCCGAGCCCAGTAACCCCCCCCCCCCCCCAAAAACCCCCCCCCCCTTTTTCCCTGTTCCCCCCCCCCTTTTCCCCCTTAACAGCGGGTTTCCCCCCCTTCCCCCCCTTCCCCCCCCCTTTTTTCCCCCCCCCCCCCCCCCCCCCCCCTTTTAGGAGTATGTTAAGATTTTGTGTGAAAAATTTTTTCTATATATGTTCAAGTGCTTTTGCGGGTTTTTTATTTTGGGTATGCATCTTTTGGTTTCTGGGAGGCATGGTGGTTGGTCTGTTTTTTTGTTTGGGCCGGGGGGGCCCCCCGGGATAGCCGCCCGTTGTTTTGATTTTTGTCCGGGGGTTTTTGGGGGGGGGCCCTTTTTTCCCATTTATTATTTATTCGTTTTTTTTCTTGAGATTTGTGGGCCAATTGTGGATTCCTTCTGTGTAAGTTTAGTGCTTATTTTGATTTTGATTTTGAGTGTGCCCACAATAGGGGGGGGGGGGAACCCCCTTTTTTTTTTGAGGGGGGGAATTGCCTCTGTGGTGTGTGTGTGTTGTGTGTGTGGGTGTGTGTGTGTGTGTGTGTGTGTGTGTGTGGGTGCGTAGGTGTGTGTGTGTGGGTGTGTGTGTGTGTGTGGTGTGTTTTGTGTGTTTTGTGAGAGAGAGAGGAGAGAGGGGAAAAAGGAGGGAGAGAGAGGAGAGATACGGTAGGATACGGGTATTTTTTTTTCCCAAAAACCCCCTTGCCCCCCGGAAGGGGTTTTAAGGAAATCATTTTGTATTTTACCCCGTTCAAAAACTGATTCAATGTTTTTCCCTTAAAAAAACAAGAAAAAGATCGTCCCTTTAAAAGTTTGTTAGGTTTTAAAAGGCAATTTTTAGGTTCGTTCATTATTGGAAATAGAAATAAACTTAAAATTTTTAAAAAAATTGGGAAAACTGTAGTATTTCAAAAGTATATAACGTTTTATTGTTTCGTTTGAAAGGACGCACAGAAAAAAAAAAGCAAATTATCTTTTTTCTTCTTTTCACAATGGACAAAACAAAAACAACAGGGGTTTGTTGTTTGTATCAACATCTTTTAAAAGCAACTCTGAAACCCCCGTCTGAATCTTTTAAAAATCTTGAATGTCTGTCTAGTTTAAAAAATTTTTTAAAAATTTTTTTCTATTGCTATTTTTCAAAAAAAGTCTTATTTTTCACTAAAAAACTGTCATTTTTTTTACATGAAAACCCATTTTTGCCAACTGCAAAGTACAAGGGTTTCTTTAAATCGCGATAAACTGTTCCCCCCCTCAACCCTTGGCTGAACCACACATAAACCCCAAAAACCCAAAAATGTATAATTACAGCGAATATCAGACCCCATTTTTTTTTATCCGAGAGTCTAACTAAAAAAATGTTCTTTTTGTTTTTTTGGTAATTTGATCATCCATTTTGTCAAATTTTAAACCCCGTAAATACATGCCCAACGGCAGAATTTTGTAAAACAGGGTATTATTTGTCCCCATACACAAGGTCATTCGGTGTTTGTAATGAACTCCTAAAAATTTTTTCAGAAAAAAGAGATGTTCTTTTTCACAAAAGTGTGGCATTATTTACCCCCCAAAATTCAGCACCATACTGAACAATGGGTTGTGTCTGCGCGTCAATTTTTTAAATATACAGCAAGAGAATTCTTTTTAAAACTTAGTAATTTTTGCAATATACATAAAAAACGCATGCTTTGCTTGAGGCAAGGTTCTTCAAGAACAGTAAATCTCAAGTGTTAAAAAAAATAGATCCTAAAATTTATAAACATTAAAAAACAGGCATAAGGTTCCATTGTAAGTCCAATGTTCACTAGTGCTAAGTACCCCCTTTTCTAAATACAACTATTTTTACTTTTATCATATCCCACTTCAGACGGAGTTACTGTTGCTCCCTAGTGCTATTAAGTTGCGTCTGTAGCCCAACTATTGTTTTCCGACAGAAGGCGATGTCATCTGCCAAAAGTAATAGAAATAGTTCAAAATATCATGCATAAATGTTGCACCAATGCCTCCCATTTTTAATTCTTCTTTTGCTAATTCATTTATAAATAAAGAGAACAGCACCGGACTTGTAACATCCCCTTGTTTGACCCCCCGGGTACAGTTTATGTAGTCTGTCAATTTTGCACCCCGAGCGAAATTCTAGCTCGGACTGTAGTGTACAAGCTATGAATACACCGAAAGAGTTTTCCCTTTGATACCATTTTTTACCAGAACAGGCCACAGTAGATTCCTTTCTATAGAGTCAAAAGCTTTCTCAAAGTCAATAAAGGCGACATAGAGTTTACGGTTAAAGCAAATCTGTTTTTGGATTAAAGCTAATAATGTGTACATGTGATCAATGGTGGAGTATCCCCTTTTAAACCCCGCTTGATATTCCCTGTGATATTATGCAGCTCAATCCATTCTTGAATCCTATTGTTTACTATAGAACTATAAACTTTAATGCTTGTATTACGTAATGGTATCCCTCTATAATTACCGGGATCGTCTACATTACCTTTTTTAAATAAAGGTAAGACAATGGTTTCTGTCCAGTTTTCTGGGAATACTCCCTTATCAAACAGAGTGTTAAACAGTTTAACAAGAAGTCAATTACTCGATCACCAGCATTTTTCAGCAACTCGCCAATTAATTTCACCCGGACCAGCGGATTTACCGTTCTTTAACTTTCTTATAGCCAATAACACTTCTTCTCTAGATATTGGGCGGTTCAT
>JAMYXO010003900.1:5000-18792 GCA_033310375.1 Conus canariensis | reverse complement strand
AACGTTCACAATCCTCCCCACTCCCACCCCTTGCCCCCAGGCTATCTTTTCCAGCACCATCCCAATCGTTATTTGCACGTGTATATGTGAGTGTGCTTGCGCGCGCTAGCGTGCGTGCGTGAAAAGCATGCGCGCGCGCGCGCGCGCGCGCGCGCGCGCGTGTGTGTGTGTGTGTGTGTGTGTGTGTGTGTGTGTGTGTGTGTGTGTGTGGGGTGTGTTAGTTCTTCTATCTAACGTCTTTTCACTGAAAGTGATATTAGACGAAGTGGTATGGTAGTACTTATAAATCTGCGTGTGTGTGTGTGTGTGTGTGTTGTGTGTGTGTGTGTGTGTGTGTGTGGTGTGGTGGCGCGCGCGCGCGCGCGCGCGCGCCTGTGCGCGCGTGTGTGTTTATGCACGTAAACATGTGCGAGGGTAGATTTGTATGCATACGGCCTCTGAAATGCAAACTTTGTATAGCTACGACAAGAAAAATGCAAAACTGTGGGGGGAAATAATAAAAATGAAGTAATTGGGCATAACATAAGAACTTGAACAAATTCTAACAAGTCAGAAACATTGTGGAAAATGGAGAGTGAACCTTTCTGTCGATAATTCGACAGTGACGAATTGAAGTAAGGGTAGTCATAAAACAAGTGTGGGGTGGAAAAACTTTCAACTGCTCCACAAAGAACTTCAAATTTTTATGAAATTCTACTCGGAGAGCATTAAGCTTAAATCTATAAAACAGAGTTTCTAATTTTCGATTGTTTTGTATACAATCACTCCTCTGAGAAATCAGTTTACAGGCCTGAAAACCAGAGATAGAAGAACTAGAAACCAAAACAAGTGCGCGCGCGCGCGCGCGCGCGCGCGTGTGTGTGTGTGTGTGTGTGTGTGTGTGTGTGTGTGTGTGTGTGTGTGTGTGTGTTGTGTGTACGTTCATTCGTGTGTGCATGTCTGTCTGTGCGTCTGTGAATGGTGTGTGTGTGTGTGTGTGTGTGTGTGTGTGTGTGTGTGTGTGTGTGTGTGTGTGTGTGCGCGCGCGCGCGTGTGTGTTTGTATGTGTTTTTGATTGAGTAGTCTTCCTGATGTTGATTTTCTTTATTTGTTTGAATGGCTCTTGTTGTGACTGTCCTTGTCAATAAAGATTTTTTTTTTCTGTCATTAGTAAACAGATGTTTACCTCATGACTTTCATTAATCGCAGCAATCAGAGCACAGTGTGCCCTTGTACCTGGTGTTTCAGTGAAATAAAAAGAAAACGCACTCAAACACACAGCCAGCCATCTAGGGCTGTGACGGAGTGATAAGCTTCGTTCAAGGTTCACTGTGACAGTGTAGGTCGACAGACAGACCGCCAGAATGGCTCACAGGTTCCAGCCCACGTGTTGCACTCCTATTCAGCTTTCGGTGCCATGAAGAAACTCCCCTGGGTCTGGCTGGTGGAGTTCCAGGCAGAACACAGCAAATGAAAGAAAAACTTTGGGGGATAGATCAGCCGCCATAGTGAAAATGGTTAGCGTCGCGGACTTCCCGCTGGTAGGCCATGGTTCGGTTCCCATCAGAGATGTTTATTTGTGGGGATTTTCTGCCCCGTTCAGCTCCTACACAGAGATGTGTTTCCTGTGTGGGGATTTTCTGCCCCGTTCGGCTCCTACACAGAGATGCGTTTCCTATGCGCTCAGCTGGGACAACTGGGGCCAAAAGTCTAGTTTCTTCCTTTTAATAGATGTATCTCTGGCAGCGTTGTTCAAATCTCCTTACCAACACTGCAGGTGTCTGTATTTCTCAAACCTGATTGACGCCCAGATGTGTTATGAACGTAAGGGTGGTCGCATACTGGAATGGAAATCCGAAGCTTCATCTTCCTCATCTTCATCCTCATCGATGAGCATATAAGTAAGTCTCAAATCCTGTGGCCCTTCATGCCCTGCTTTCATGGTGACCTCATCTTCGATGTTCTCTCCATGACTTTGCCCTTGACGATGACCTGTCAGGGCCACCATAATCGGCAAATTCATAGGGACTGTCCTTGGATGGGGTCCTTGGATGGGGGACGTCTTGGCACCTTCTGGAGGGAGAGCTCACTCGCTGGCTGTGCGACTAAGCAACGATTGTCGTAAGTAGAGGGTTTATTAGGTAGTGTCAAGCGTAAATTGGATCACAACATCACCACTGAACATCATCAAAGTGATTTGGCAGCCATGCTGTGTCTCTTGTGGTGGGGCACCTCAAGGCAACTCAGCACACTGTCTGTTTCCCATGGATCACCGGTGCCGGCACTGCAGCACGACATGCTGGATCACCAGTGCCGGCACTGCAGCACAACATGCTGGATCACAGGTGCCGGCACTGCAGCACGACATGCTGGATCACCGGTACCGGCACTGCAGCACAACATGTTGAATCACCGGTGCCGGCATGCTGGATCACCGGTACCGGCACTGCAGCACGGCATGCTGGATCACAGGTGCCGGCACTGCAGCACGACATGCTGGATCACCGGTACCGGCACTGCAGCACGACATGCTGGATCACCGGTACCGGCACTGCAGCACGACATGCTGGATCACCGGTACCGGCACTGCAGCACGGCATGCTGGATCACAGGTGCCGGCACTGCAGCACGACATGCTGGATCACCGGTGCCGGCACTGCAGCACGGCATGCTCGGGTGTGGCTTTGAATGGGGAGCGGAAATGAGTGGCGTAGGTTAGATTTCTTTTCCATTGTGGGACAGGTTTGATGTCATTTCTGTTCCATTGTCGGACAGGTTTGATGTCATTTCTTTTCCATTGTGGGACAGGTTTGATGTCATTTCTGTTCCATTGTGGGACAGGTCTGATGTCATTTCTGTTCCATTGTCGGACAGGTTTGATGTCATTTTTGTTCCATTGTCGGACAGGTTTGATGTCATTTCTTTTCCATTGTCGGACAGGTTTGATGTCATTTTTGTTCCATTGTCGGACAGGTTTGATGTCATTTCTTTTCCATTGTGGGACAGGTTTGATGTCATTTCTGTTCCATTGTCGGACAGGTCTGATGTCATTTCTGTTCCATTGTGGGACAGGTTTGATGTCATTTCTGTTCCATTGTCGGACAGGTTTGATGTCATTTCTGTTCCATTGTCGGACAGGTTTGATGTCATTTCTGTTCCATTGTCGGACAGGTTTGATGTCATTTCTGTTCCATTGTCGGACAGGTTTGATGTCATTTCTGTTCCATTGTGGGACAGGTTTGATGTCATTTCTGTTCCATTGTGGGACAGGTTTGATGTCATTTCTGTTCCATTGTGGGACAGGTTTGATGTCATTTCTGTTCCATTGTCGGACAGGTCTGATGTCATTTCTTTTCCATTGTGGGACAGGTTTGATGTCATTTCTGTTCCATTGTCGGACAGGTTTGATGTCATTTCTGTTCCATTGTCGGACAGGTTTGATGTCATTTCTGTTCCATTGTGGGACAGGTTTCATGTCATTTCTGTTCCATTGTCGGACAGGTTTGATGTCATTTCTGTTCCATTGTCGGACAGGTTTGATGTCATTTCTGTTCCATTGTCGGACAGGTTTGATGTCATTTCTGTTCCATTGTCGGACAGGTTTGATGTCATTTCTGTTCCATTGTCGGACAGGTTTGATGTCATTTCTGTTCCATTGTGGGACAGGTTTGATGTCATTTCTGTTCCATTGTGGGACAGGTTTCATGTCATTTCTGTTCCATTGTCGGACAGGTTTCATGTCATTTCTGTTCCATTGTGGGACAGGTTTCATGTCATTTCTGTTCCATTGTCGGACAGGTTTGATGTCATTTCTTTTCCATTGTCGGACAGGTTTGATGTCATTTCTGTTCCATTGTCGGACAGGTTTCATGTCATTTCTGTTCCATTGTCGGACAGGTTTGATGTCATTTCTGTTCCATTGTCGGACAGGTTTGATGTCATTTCTTTTCCATTGTCGGACAGGTTTGATGTCATTTCTGTTCCATTGTCGGACGGGTTTCATGTCATTTCTGTTCCATTGTCGGACAGGTTTGATGTCATTTCTGTTCCATTGTCGGACAGGTTTGATGTCATTTCTGTTCCATTGTCGGACAGGTTTGATGTCATTTCTGTTCCATTGTCGGACAGGTTTGATGTCATTTCTGTTCCATTGTCGGACAGGTTTGATGTCATTTCTGTTCCATTGTGGGACAGGTTTGATGTCATTTCTGTTCCATTGTGGGACAGGTTTGATGCCATTTCTGTTCCATTGTGGGACAGGTTTCATGTCATTTCTGTTCCATTGTGGGACAGGTTTGATGTCATTTCTGTTCCATTGTGGGACAGGTTTCATGTCATTTCTGTTCCATTGTCGGACAGATCTGATGTCATTTTTTTTTCCATTGTCGGACAGATGCGCTACTTCCTACATACCGTAAATGATGGGAGAAGGTCGTGCTTAGACAATACCAGATTTCTAGGAAGGAAGGGGAGAGAAGAGAGAGAGAGAGAGAGAGAGAGAGAGAGAGAGAGAGAGAGAGAGAGAGAGAGAGAGAGAGAGAGAGAGAGAGAGAGAGAGAGAGAGAGAGAACTCACACATGAGTGCGAACTCGTACATTTGTCCCTCGTTTTCGCCTAAAGAAAGAAAGAATGAAACACACACACACACACACACACACACACACACACACAACACACATATATAGATGGGGGTGACTGGTGGGCCAGATAATTCAGACTACTTACATGTGATAGTGGAGCGTCATAGATCACAGGGTCCTCACTTCTTTGGAAAGATCTGAGTACTTCCTCCCTGTGAAGCCACAGAAACCATTACTCCCCTTGGTCTGCCAGTAATCTTCCCTATCCAGTGACCTTTGCTGACTTCAGTGACTTGGGAATACAAACTGGAATTCCAGATGTCGGACATGTTGTCTGCTGCGAATGCGTCAGTAATTCGAGAGGTTTGTTGGCCTGTGGTGTACAATTACGGTGATGTTTATAGTGATGATGTGTGATGTATAATTACAGTAGTTTTTTTTATAGTGATGATCTGTGCGGACATCAGTGGACCTGTTCTCATCTTTGGGAGCAATGGGTCTAAAGTAGTCTCTACATATTAAAAGAGTGACTGTTGAAGGTGTATAAATCTATTCTTTCACTCCTGATAATATTTTCTTTTACGCATTGCTTTCTGGTATGTGATAGGCTTTGAATGAATCATACGTAGACGGCTATAAATGTCATATATTTTGACAAACAATAACAACTGATTTATCTTGTTTACTCAGGGCAATGAAAAACGAAGAGTTATACTCCCCCCCTCCTGAAGATTTCACTGTTCAATGTTATCTTACATATCATATTTTTAGGATTCACTCACTCCCCCCCCCCCCCTTCCCCCCTCTCCCCGCACTCCCACCATTTATCTCTCTCTCTCTCTCTCTCTCTCTCTCTCTCTCTCTGTTTCCTGTTTCACTCTCTCTCTCTCTCTCTCTCTCTCTCTCTCTCTCTCTCTCTCTCTCTCTCTCTCTCTCTCTCTCTCTCCCACATTCCAGAAGTGTGGGCATTGTCAAGGATTCAGCCCCCTCCCATTATATACGGTCTGCGAGCAGTAGCACGACTGTCAGACAGTGGAAAAGAAATTACAGTCTTTATAGCACTCCAGACCATACAGGGTCCACCTAATTCACAGTGTCAACAGATCGACCATGATTCGTCCTTGCTTGGCTGAACCCCTTGAGGGAAGTGTCGGAATCAAAGGTGTTACTTGGTGTCTAAGATGATAATTATTCTTGAACAGTCCTTTCTTTCTTCTGTGTTTCCAGCCGACTTATACAGCAAGTCCAGTGTATAAGGCGTGAGTCAACGTCCACAGTGTGATGCAGGGACCATGCCAGTGCCCACAGCGTTTGTTTTGATTTGATTTATTTGGTCTGGAACTTGATCAGACAGGGCCATGTCGAAGGCTGGGACAGGAATGTAAAATGTGGGCTGGAGTTTGCGAGCGATTCTGTCAGTCTGTAGACCTGCCCCGTTGATGTGAATAACTGATCATCACTCCGTCAAAGCCCTTAAACGGTTAGTTCTGTGTTTGTGTACTTTAGTTTTAACACATTAAGACACTGGGTACTAGCCATGCTGTGCCTTGATTTCAGTGATTACTGGAAATCGTGTGGTAACATTTGTCAAAGGACAGAAACAAATATCGATGACGACAATCATAACAACGACAACAGCATATAGATAAATAATGAGAATAATCAATAAAGACCACATCCACACTCAAGAGCTCGTGCACACACACACACACACACACACACACACACACACACACACACACACACACACACACACCATGTCTCCCCCCACCCCATCCCTACCCCCTTTTTTATTCGACAACTAACGTGCCCCCCCCCCCCTTCCCCCATCACTACCATGTACACCCTTCTCCTACTCATCCACGTTTCCCCTCTTTCTCTCTCTTGTATAATATGCCTTTATAAGTTGAAGGAACTTTACTCCATTGTTTTAATCATGCTTCAGTTGTGGATTATATAGGTATTCACACACACACACACACACACACACACACACACACACACACACACACACACACACACACACACATATATATATATATATATATATATATTATGAACAATATAAAAAAAAGTCCTTAAAAAATCTGAAGGTGCTCAACCCCTTGGGGAGCAACATCTGTTAAAAAATATTTTTAAAATGAAGTGGTAAAATCTACAAGCTTGTTTCTAGCGTTGCTATCTTCAGGATGTCTTTTGGGGCACGCCAACGGTCTTTTATGGCGTGCGGGACTTGATTTCAACTCTGTGTGTGCTGGCGGATCTCATTTGCTGCACGTGCGGCCTGTGGTTCTTATTGGGGCCTGTTCAGGTGGAATGTGCTAGCAAAGATTTCCACTTGTGCCTGCAATTGTTTACAATTTCTACTTTTGTGTTCAGAGTTGCTAAGTGTGGCTTGCATAATATTAACCATTTTTCTGTGGAGCATAGATTGCATCTTTTTGAAATACTGTTGTATGGTGTTGCTCTTTTTATGATTTTCCAGTAGAAAGAAACTCGTGGAGAGCCTGGCAGCAGAGAGTCCTCAAGAAGAGAAGCCCCCTTCAAGCAAGTGTTTCGGCCCTTATCTCCTGACACTCTAGGGGGGTTGGGCCACACCCGGTTCATGACTCCGGATGTCCCTCTGCTGCCCCTTTTTTCCCATCTTGGGACGAGCCATGGCTGGGATTCGAACCCATGACCCTCTGGACATGCTCATTTTCCACTTAATGACTCGCGCTTTAACCACTGAGCCACAGGGACACCTGATATTTGTAGGGAAATTAAGCCTTATGAAGTTCACTTTTGTTCCTCCTTGACCAGATCCAGCTTGAACACCTCTCTGCCGCTTCTGCCATTGCTTTCAGGGCTCTGGTTTTTTCCTTCCCTGCAACTGAGAGCTGTTTCATGAGGCTGTATGCAGACGTTCCTACAAACCCCCTAGCTCCAATTTCTGCAGTGAGGACTTTGACCTGATAGCCTTCTCTCCTCAGGCTGTTTGCCAGATCAGCATACTTTTCAGTCTTGTAGATTTGAGCTGCCTCCATTCTGTTCTCATATGGCACCGTGAGCTCGATCATGATCAGCTGCTTGGTTGACTTAGAGTGGACTACTATGTCTGGTCTCATGCCACTCTTGCTGATGATCTCTGGGTGACTCTTCCATTCTGGGAGGTCTGCAGTGCACTCCCAGTCATCTGCCCCGTCCAGCAGACTCTGCCTGCATGTTTCGAGTGGCACTGTTGTTCTTGGCCATGATTTGCTGCCTCCTGCCGTGAAGAATGTTGCGGGTGCTTTTGGAGTCCTGATTTTCCCTTTTGTGGTGTTGGTACTAGCCCAGACTACTTGTACAATTTCTTTGAGCACTTGGTTGTGCCTCCATGTGTACCTTCCTTGAGCCAGGGCTACTTTACATGAGCTTAGGACATGCTCCACTGTTTGTTTTTCATGGCAGAGGGGGCATGCAGGATCGTCTGTTTTCCCCCACTTCACCAGGTTTGCATTTGAGGGCAGAAGGTCATATGCAGATCTGAGAATGAAGCTGATCCTGAGAGGGGCCATGTGCCAAATGTCATTCCAAGTGAGACTTCTTTGGAGTGCATTCTCCCACGTTGTCCATTGCCCTTGCTGGCTCTGCTGGACTGCTTTTTGGAGTCTTTTTTGGTCTTCTTCTTTTCTCATCTCCTGAATCATCATGTCTCTTTTGGCTTTTCCTTTGGCCTTTGACCACCATTCAGTTTTGGTCACCCCCAGTCCCTGTCTGTTGGTCTGTGTGTGTCCTGTTATTTCTCTGATCTTGAGACTTTCTTTTGCAGAATCAATCGCCTCTTGAACTTTCCATTTTCTGCCTGTCTTCAGCTGGGGCTTAATTGCTTCTACCACCTTGTCTTCTGAGTCCTCCAGCATGCTTTGAAGTCTGATCTTCCCTGCTTTGTATTCCTCCAGGATGGATTTCAGGGGTAGTTTCAGCTTTGCTTGGCGACAGTACAGCGCTATGTCAGTCAGACAGGGTGGGACACCAAGCCATTTCCTTGTGAACTTGTTGATTTTGGCTTCCATTGCCTCCACTATGCTGGTGCAGATGTCGTATATCATCAGAGGCCATAGCAGCTTTGGTATCAGCATGAACTGCAGACACCAGACCTTGTATTTGCCAGGGAGCCCACACTGGTCAATGGTCTCCAAGCCTTCCTCCGCCATCTGCTTGGTTTCTTTTGCTCTTTGTGTGTCTTTCAGCGTATCATCATACCATCTTCCAAGGCTCTTGACTGGTTCTTCTGTGACTGTTGGAATGGCCTGGTTGGCAACACTGAAGACCACAGATCCGGCCACTTTTCCTTTCCTCAGTGAGAGACTCCGTGATTTCTTTGGCTTGAACTTCATTCTGGATGAGGCAACTATGTCGTCCAGCCTCTCCAGCACATGACGTGTCTCGTCTTCTCTGGATGAAATCACTGTAGTGTCATCCATGAAGGCCTTGAGAGGAGGCATCTTGTATCCATCGCCAAGGTCTGTTTGTCTCGCGTTGTTTGTTGCTGCTTTCAGATGAGTTCCATTGCCAGCACGAACAGTATTGGGGAAATTGCACAGCCCATTGCAATACCCACTTCCAAGTTGATCCAGTCTGTTGTGTACTCCTTGGTAGAGAACCGCATTGAGAAGCCATTGAAGTACTTCTTGAGCATGTCGCGGATGTTCTTTGGCACATGGTACATCTCAAGAGCCAACTGTATCATCTCATGGGGCACAGATCCATATGCGTTTGCCAGATCAAGCCACACTACGTCCAGGTCTCTCTTTTCTGTTTTTGCTTTTTGGATTGCGTCCCAGATCATTGTGGCGTGTTCTACACAGCCCGCCACGCCTGGGATGCCACCTTTCTGGACTGACACATCCAAGTACTTGTTTTCCATCAGGTACTTGGTCAGCCTTGCTGCCATGACAGAGAAGAAGATTTTCCCTTCGACGTTCAGTAGTGATATTGGCCTGAACTGGCTAATGTCACTTGAGTTTTGCTCTTTGGGGATGTACACACCATCTGCCGTCATCCACTGGCCGCTGATCTTCTGGTTTCTCCAAGCCGATCGCAGCAGCCTGTGGAGCCACTCCAGCACCTTGGGACATTTCTTGTAAAGCTGGTAAGGTATTCCGTTTGGCCCTGGTGATGATTTGGCTCTGGCTTTGTCGACCACCTTCTTGATTTCCGCCAACGTTGGAGGCTTGCCATTGAACTGTTCCTCAGGGTTGGTTGGCCACACCAGACCTTGAATGTCGAGTGGTGCTTTGCTCTGTGGGTCAGAGTATGTTTTCCTCAGATGCTGCTCAAGAACTCCTTTGTCCACACTTAGGGTCCCAGATTTTGGCTGCTCAAACACTGTTCTGGCAAACTGGAAGGGGTCTCTGAAGAAGCGCTCTTGTGTCTTCTTCTTTTTGCTCTTCCTCTTCCTCGCAGATTCCGCTTTGCTGAGGGCACTGTGTTTTTCTTTCAGGTCTTTCCACAGTTTTTCCAAGCCTTGTTTTTCAGCTGGCAGTGCGGTCTTCATTTGCATCTTGAGGTTTTTCTTTTGGACCCTGATCTTGTCCATCTTTTCTTGGCGTCTGGATTTCTTTGGAGGTGTTTTCTCTTTGGGTAGTTTTGCTCCATAGGCGTCTCTACATGTGGCATACACAATGTCCCCATATGTGGCTAGTTTGTGTTCCAGGGTGCTTTTCCCTATCAGTGCATCGAGTCTTTGGACGATTTTTGCATCCAGTTTCTCCCAATCTTCAGTTTCGTTTGCTCGTGGCAGGTTGAGTTTCAGGCGCCTGGCATCGAGGGCCTGTGCAAATTCCTCATCCGAACCAACAGCGTGGATGTCCTTGGCACTGTGGTTTAAATCCTGGCCTTGGTCTTCCGACGTCTTATCTGCTGATGCAGTGCGCTGCTGCTCATTCAGATGAGTCTTCACACATCCCATCTTTGTTCTGTGGATCTTCATGCCACGGGTGGTAGCGAAACGCTTTCCACAGACACATGGATATTCCATTTGGTCCATGTTCATAGTCCGTTTGGGATGAGACTATGTTGTAGTCTATTTTTTTATCTTTGAGTCTCCAGATGTATTTGCTCAGCTCTGTTTGATTTTTGTATTTTTCATTTTTGAATGACTGTTTGTGGTTTGCGTATCTGCTTTTGAAAGTGTTTTCAGTAATCCCTACATATGTTTCTTCTTCATTTTCTGATGTTACCGTAGCTTGGTATACAATGTTGCTGTGAAGACATTTATTGCTCAGGGGGCACTGTTCTTTTTTAGTGCAGTTGCAAGATGTCCTTTCGGCACCCTTCTCTTTTATGTTGCTTTTCATTTTGTTAGATGAATCAATCATGTTTTTGAGGTTGGGCATACATGAGTATGACAGTTTAATGGTGTTTTTGTTGAATATTTTGGACAGTTTGTGTTCTTTTGGGAATGATGTTGCCAAGATTTTAAAGAATTCTTTTCCTACATTTGTTTTTACTTGTCCATCGTATGGTGGGTTGTACCATATGATCTTTCTTTTCCTATTTTTCTTAATTCTGTTCGTGTTGTTGTCTGGACTGTACTGTAGTTTGTAATTGTAACCACTTTTTTGTAATGCTTCTTGGTATTCTGTTGCTGCATCATTGAATGCGTTTTCATTGCATGACAGGTTGGATAGTCTCTTGTTTATACCATTGGGTATTGTTTTTAGTATAGATGGTGGGTGGTTGCTTTTGATGTTTACGTAGACTGGTATGTCATTGGGTTTTTTGTATGGTTTGTACACATGGTCATTGAGGTCTAATGTTATGTCTAGGTAATTCACTACTTTTTTGTTTGCTTCTATTGTGATTTTTAAGTTGTGGTTTTTAAAGATTTTACATAATTCTTTTTTCTTGTTTTCAATGGTTCTTGGATTATTGTTTAATGCAGCGAGGCCGTCATCTCTGTATAAACCGGCCTGTTTTCCAAGTTGTTTTTGGATGTTGGATAGCATGAATAGTCCGACTAGTTCACATGTTTCGGCACCATCATACGATCCCATAGTTACATCAAATGTGGAGTTTTTGCTCGTTTTTTTTAATCCAAGTTTCATTTCTGCTATGGAGTGAGGTTTTTTTGGTGTGGAAAATAAACCCATCTAAATCCGAACTGGGCAAAATAAGCAAAAGAATTTTGGAAAAGGCTATAGAAGATATAAAATCAAACACCGAATACAACCTTTGGAAAAACAGCTATGAAGTCATACAATGGTTTAAGAAACTCAACAAACAGAGAAATACAATGTTCATTACATTTGACATAGTAGACTTCTATCCATCCATAGATGAAGAACTACTCAACAAAGCTTTGAAATTTGCCAACAAATACACAAATATAACAGAGTCAGAAATGGAGATTATTTTCCACACCAAAAAAACCTTACTCCATAGCAGAAATGAAACTTGGATTAAAAAAACGAGCAAAAACTCCACATTTGATGTAAGCATTCATATCTGCAGTGGTAGATAATTCTGCCTAACTAACAGTATGTGCTTGAGTGGGTGAATGGGGGAAAAAAAATGCTTCTCAAAATGAGCCTTCAGCAAGCTTATAGTCTCCAAGGGGGAGACAATCTCCAATGGGGAGGACTGTCACTAACATATAACTCCTGGTCAAATACCGATATTTCGAAACCGGTTTTTTTTTTCTTAAAACCGAAAAGGCAGAGGAGTCAAATTACCACTTTCCGCGGTCACTGAGGAGAAACAATCAGGTTTCGAAATATCGGTATCTGACCAGGAGTTATATGTTAGTGAGAGTCCTCCCCATTGGAGATTGTCTCCCCCTTGGAGACTATAAGCTTGCTGAAGGCTCATTTTGAGAAGCATTCATTTATTTATTTTTTTCCCCCATTCACCCACTCAAGCACATACTGTTAGTTAGGTAGAATTATCTACCACGGCAGATATGAATGTTTATCTCCCCCCTATTTCTTCAATCTAAGACATAAGAGCAAGCTTTGTTTATAATTAAATATTTCTTGCAGTCATTGCAACACCAAGCTGCTCTGTAAGTTACTGGAATGCTGCTCGGTACTTATCCTTGGAACTTATTAGTTTATTGTAATTTAGTCCCTTGCGGATTTATTCCAAGAACTGGCCCTCAGCACTTGTGTCTTAAGAGGTCATCTTTTTATATTTTCTACTTTTCACAAGAAAATGTAGCTTGTTTTGCTCCTTCATGATTTTCTTTTGCTTCTTAGGTGGCACCTGTAGTTGGTTTTTTGAAAACTCAACAAACATACTACGGTATTGCACACCAGCCTGTTTCTGGGATAGCATTTTTCTTAAAACCGAAAAGGCAGAGGAGTCAAATTACCACTTTCCGCGGTCACTGAGGAGAAACAATCAGGTTTGGAAATATCGGTACCTGACCAGGAGTTATATGTTGGTGAGAGTCCTCCCCATTGGAGATTGTCTCCCCCTTGGAGACTATAAGCTTGCTGAACGCTCATTTTGAGAAGCATTTTTTTCCCCCATTCACCCACTCAAGCACATACTGTTAGTTAGGCAGAATTATCTACCACTGCAGATATGAATGCTTATCTCCCCCTATTTCTTCAATCTAAGACATAAGAGCAAGGTTTGTTTATAATTAAATATTTCTTGCAGTCATTGCAACACCAAGCTGCTCTGTAAGTTACTGGAATGCTGCTCGGTACTTATCCTTGGAATGTATTAGTTTATTGTATATATATATATATATATATACACGTGAAATGTTTTTTCTTCTTGATCTCTCACCTTGTCATCACATTCCTCCTACCCAACTGCCTTCGCTCAACCCCCACCCCAACCTCCTTCTTCCTCCCTCCCCCCCCCCCCCCCCCCCCCCCCCCCCCATCTAACTCATGCTTCCCCCGTTCTCTCTCTCTCTCTCTCTCTTTCTCCCACCCTCCCTCTCTCTCTCTCTGTGATGTGTGTCTGTGTGCGTGCATGCGTGTGCGCGCGTATGTGTGTGTGTGTGTGTGTGTGTGTGTGTGTGTGTGTGTGCTATGCTGTACAATTTAGTGATGGGGGAAAACAACTGCAGGCTAACAATTCTTCGGTCATTACATTAATGACTTGGCAAAGGTTTAAACCAAAAAAAAGAAAAGAAAAACAAAACAAAACAAAAACAGAAAAGGAGGGGGAGGGGTGGGGGAAAGGGGTAAATTAAATGAGCTCAAGACATTCGGGGAATATGTCATAAATGTTAAACGTTTCACGAGCAG
>JAMYXO010003899.1:5000-18796 GCA_033310375.1 Conus canariensis | reverse complement strand
AATTTAGACTTTTGCAATACCATGACAACCAAGTATTTAAAACTACTGCAGGCATATCCCCAATGTTGTTATCTTCAAGATTTATATATATACTGTACACAAACAAACGCTTACAATTACATGGTGTCTACTCGCCTAGAGTAAAGTTGTTTTTATTTTGTTAAAACAACACCAAAAGCTAATTAACAAAGTGCATCTTACCTTACTTTTTAGTCACTACTTTTTAATCAAATTTATTTTAAATACTTTATTAGATTGAATATAAAAATGCGGCTTTTAATACATAAAATTGGGAAAAGATTATTTTGGGGTGGGGAATTTAGCCGCCTAAATTTATACAATGACATCTAACGCCTGCACTAAACGACGCCGGTGGGGAATTTAGCCGTCTAAATTTATACAATGCCGCGTGGCGGCCTGCAGTAAACGACGCCCTTACATCCGTTATGTGTAACTTGACACGAACCCGGAAACAGTGCGGCGCTTCGACTCGGCAATTGCGCAGTTGAGTAAGCCGTGGCTAGACATGTCTGACCTAGATACTACATAAAGGCAGAAGTGAAGAGGAGTTGTCTCCCCGGAAAAGAATGTAACAATTAATTGTAAAAAAAATCGTCATTAAGTCGTTCTAGGTTCTTATTCAAGTTGGCATCACGTTCTTATTCAAGTTCTTATTTAAGTTCTTAACAAGTTTTTATTCAAGTTCTTATTTAAGTTCTTAACAAGTCAACATCAAGTTCTTAACAAGTCATCATCAAGTTCTTAACAAGTTCTTATTCAAGTACTTATTCAAGTTCTTAACAAGTCGTCATTAAGTCGTCATTAAGTTCTTATCAAGTCGTCATCAAGTTCTTATCAAGTTCTTATTTAAGTTTTCATCAAGTCGTCATCAAGTCGTTATCAAGTTCTTATTCAAGTCACTTATAATTATTTATTAAGTTCTTAACATATTACTGCATATCAAATGGATCAAAATGAGATTTTGTTGTTGGCAGTTCTGGCATGCTTTTTTGTTCGGCTTCTGTATTTAGTGGCTGAGATTTTTTGGACTGCTTTGGTTTTTGCTGGCGTTGTTTATATATTTTATAACCCTAATAACCACCCCCAGCAGCAATGATGCCAAAAATGACAACTGTTTTAAATTCAATATTCCATGACGACTTTGGTGTTGTTGTAGATCTTGAATCAACTTGTGTATTTACAGCTGGCATTGAAACAACTGTTGGCGTTGGCGGTGTTATGTTTTCATTATGAGTTACATTCTGTGATTGTAACATTAATTTTCTTTGTTTGTTCCACTCTGCTAATTTTTTTCCTGCTGCAACGCGCCCAGGATGAGGAGGCTTTTTACTGGTCACTTTCTCCATCAATGTTTTCTGCTGATTTTCTGGCTCGGTCATTTTGAAGGGAAACAAAATCTATATGATTAAAAGTAATTAATCCCATGATTAATGGCGACAATAATGTTCCAAATCTGTAATATAGATCACATCCTAGAGACTCTAATGACTTTGTTAAAACTGGATCCTGCGTTAAATCATACATAAAATCTTGTTCAGAATCAATGGGAGCAAATCTACTAACTAGTTTAGTGTACAAACTAAGAACCGTTTGCCCAACACTTTTTACCATTCTTGACCCCAGTTGCGCTTCATACCTATTGTGATACTTTACAATGTCTTGTGGCGACATTTGTTGAATCTGTTCTATGCTGAATTCATTTCCGAGGTACTGTTTTGTTTTTCCACATGCTGCCAAAGAATACAGCCTTTCCTTTTTGGGCATAATAGCTTGGTCATCAACTTGATCATTTGTAATAATAAGTTCAGGAACGTTTAGTAGATCATCGCAGTTCATGTTTTATTAATAATTATAATTATTTTATTTTTTAAAAATGAGCACCGAAAAAACTATTACTAACCTCGTATACCATTCTGCTGTTATTGGAGGCCTAAGTGTAGGATACACAATGCTTGGTAAAAGCTTGTTAAGAATAAAACCAGCAGATCTTGGCAAACTAGACTTTGTAGACTCAGCAAAGCAGATTGCTGTTATTGCAGCTTCACTTGCTACGAAAGACTTTCTAGTTAAGCAAGGAATAATTCCAGAAAATATAAATATGTAAAAATATAAAAATGGCTTCACTCGTAATGATGATAGGCGGCGCTGTGGTTAATGCGCTTGCTTTCAGCGGAAGTAATTACGCGTTTAGTAAACTACAAAATAACGATGAGAGAAAAAGACATAACAGAGCTATGGAGCAACTAGCCGCTGCACAAGACACCTATGAAAAGCAAAGAATGGAGCAGTTAGATTTTATTAACGACAGACTTAACCAGTAGAGTGCCTTTAAGCCGTCAGCTGACGCCGCATTGAAAATGCTTTCCCAGTGCCTATGGGCCGTCCACTGACGTCATGCATTTTTCTTGAATTTTCATTCGTTACTATTTCTATCAACGGACTT
Organism: Conus canariensis; assembly: GCA_033310375.1. Classification (NCBI taxonomy): domain Eukaryota; kingdom Metazoa; phylum Mollusca; class Gastropoda; order Neogastropoda; family Conidae; genus Conus; species Conus canariensis. The sequence continues at coordinate 16,332 of JAMYXO010003899.1, read as the reverse complement.
AAATAGAGTGTGCGTAGTAAGCCTTATATGTCTGTAGTATTAAAATGATATGTAAATGACCACACGTGAGGGGAAAGCCCATTTATTCTCATCACTGACTGGATGACCAGCCAGCACTTCGTCTCGCTTGCAAAGATGGCGGCGCAACCTTCGACAAGCGCAGCGACCAAATCAACGTATTTACACAGCTGAGCAGGCTCTGCTAATGATTTTTGACAAAGACAATAATCTTTTATTCAACGACTCACTCGAGCATGAAGGTGAGATGATGATAGTGATGGAATTGCCAACCGTATTCGTCAGTTATTGTGTCGGGCTGTGTGACCTCAATGTGTGTTCAGCTGACTGGTTTGCCAGCGTCGAACGAGCTCGCCTAGTGTGTACTCTGCACTGCGTGCCAGTGGTCAGTGATGTGGTAGTCAGCGTGAGAGGGGAGTGCGGCCTGCTCGCGGCGCGGCACAGGGCAGAGGGAAAGGTAGGGGAAGAGGAGCAGTGAAAGAGAGGGTTGAAGTCCAGCAAGGGGGCGTGGTGGGGAGAGGGGGGCGTGGTCGTGGACTGACCTGTCTGCATAGAGTGTGAGCGTCTTGATAGACTTCTAAACTGTTTTACTTTCATTTACAGGTGTAGTGTGACAATACAAACTTTATTTTCAACTTTTTTGCTTTGTGTTCTTGTTTGGATGTGAAGATGTAGTGGTAAATACATATGCTTTTGATCGTGCAAAAAAATCTATCCAAATCTAATTGTCTAAATACTTTTTTATTATCAAAATTAAAACAAAAGAAGCCCAGATTCAAAATCTTCATTCAATTTCCTTCAAAAATCATATATATTTCATTGTTATATCTTTTGTAGTTTCTGAGCTAGAATTTTTTGTTAATTATTACCCCCAAATCATTAGATTTCCCTGGCACTGGGAAAGCCTTTGTTTGTAACATTTTCAAGCAGCTTCAAGCAGCGAACGGGTTAAACAACAGGGACATGCAGCTTACACATTTAAAGATGTTGACCAGGCAATAAAAGAATATTTTCTAGTAACAGGCAAACAAGTTGAAACATTGCCCCCACCAAAATTTAGCGATTACTATCAACCATCAGAAAAACAAAAGACGCAAGAAATATTGTTTATTGTTGTTGGCATGACCGTTGTGTATTTTGTTGCACAAAGTATTGGCTGAATAAAAAATGAACAAGATCTATTATTCTCCAAAAGGATATTGGAAGGGAATAACAGCAATTAAAAAGCTAAGCCAAGCAGCGGGAGTCAGTGAACAAACAGCAAAAGAATGGTTATCTAAACAAGCGATTTGGCAAATTTATCTACCAGCGCCTAAACGAATACAGAGACCACACTTTGTGAATATAACACCAAACGACACCCATCAAATGGATCTTCTATATTTACCCCATGATACGATTAGACGAAAAAGATTTAAGTACGCACTTACAGTCATTGACATAGCTTCAAGATACAAAGATGCTGAACCATTAACACAAAAGAGTGCTTCTGCTGTTGCTGTCGCTTTACAACTGATATATCAACGAGGCCCGTTAACTTATCCTCGCATGATTCAAGTCGATGATGGAAAAGAATTTAAAGGTCAAGTAAATCAATTATTGTTAAAACATAGAGTTACCATTAAAAGAGGCATTCCGGGTGTTCACAGATCACAGGGTTTGGTTGAAAACTTTAACAAACAGTTATCTGAAAGACTTTTCTCCTACCAGTATCACAGAGAGCTGATTGACAATTCTCGCAACACAGAATGGGTTAGAAGACTGCCCTCAGTTTTGTGCGCAATGAATAATGAAGAATTTAAAGGGCTAAAACCAGTACAAGCAATCAGAAAACAAACAATAAATGTTGTTGAAGGAGACTCCAGTTCATCCAGCAAACTATTGCCATTTGGTTTGAAAGTGAGATACCTTTATTCACCGGGAGAAGCGGAAGGGGACACTCGCATCAGGGCAACAGATCCAGTTTGGAGTGTTGATCCATATGAGATAAAAAGAATTGTAAAGATGAATCTGCCCGTGTATTATTTACGAGAAACTGACACAACAAAACGACCAGCCCCTCAAAGATCTTTTGTGAAAGAAGAACTGCAAATAATCCCGCCAGACACAGTTCCGCTTAATTAATTTACGTAAATATATTTGAGTTTAAAATGGAAGCTCAAAAGAAAAAAGAGTTTTCAAAATTAATACGTCAATTATCTGCTTATAATATTATTATCAAAAAAATATTTAAGAACATTGACAATCTTATGCTAAAACAGCCAGACAATCGCTTACTACCCCAATCCCTAGATTCTGATATTTTGATATGGAAAAATCAAAATCTTGAAATGATAAAAAAAATTAAAGCACATTTAGCAGTAATGAATGAGAATAATAATGATTTGGCTATACTGGATAATGATATAGTTGAGCTTCTGATAACACTTGACCAAACAGAAACTCCATGAAGACATATGATTATACTATTCTCCAATGCCCGATTGCATATGAAAACTCTGGATTAACAAACACACGTTTTGTGTTTGTTCTATCTAATGACTTCTTTGTTACAACAGTTGTGTTGATCTCATGTAGATTAGATCGTAGTTTTACGTTGTCATGATGAAAAGTCTTATTGTCAAACAATGCTTCTTTATAGTTGTCATGGGATATGCTTGACTGCACAGCGCTGCGAGATATTCCCTTTGCTTTTTTAACAGTTTTTGTTTGGCTTGAAAGACTGTACATTTTCGACCTCAAACCAATAAACTCCTTAATCACACCTCCAGATAATTCATCCTTCATCTTACCTAAAACCTTCTTATTAATAACTGAATGCAAAGGTGAATCTTTAGGATAATCAGATGTGTCGTACCATCCAGCATGCCCTTTAGCCACTTCTAATTCCATGTCTTTATAGATATCTTCAGTAGGGATGTCGATTACAAAGGAATCTGTATCTGTGTACAGAACTCTGGACTCAGGATACAAGGGTTTAAAGTAGTCGTAAAGAAATTCTAACATCAAAAGCTTTGATAATTCTAAAACAGTAAACCCAATAAAAACGGGCTTATCCAATTTGACTTTCTTTTTTTTTATCATTATGCCAAAAAGCTGATCATGAAATCTTCTGAAGTCCTGATAATTAGGTTTTGAAGTCAACTTAATTGCATCGTTTTCTCTGGTGACCAATCTAACATCTTTACGCTTGTGCGGATTCTCCATAGTCTTTCCAAAACAGCTGTTGTTCATCAACTTGAAAAAGTCTTTTTCTGAAGCATCTGTGGATTTAGTTCTGAGATCAGTGTTCTTCATTATGTATGGTTTCATGAACTGTTCTTGATCAAAAGCAATTATACGATGAACTGCTGTTAACTTCAAACCATGTCTTAAATAAAATTGTAGAAGCCTGTAATGACAGACATAATTTTTTTGCCTCGAAGATTAGGCACAAGTTTAGGTGGTTCTGTTTTTGTCATCTTTAGACTTTCTGCTGCTAATGGATAGTCATTATGGTAATCATGGAGTTCCTGAGGATATTCTAAGTCAACTTCTAGAATGTATCCACACTGTTGATCTGGCGTCAAACTGCCCAACCACTTTAATGCTTTTTGAATATTATCCGTATCTGTGTACATTTTAAAGTTACGTAATGGAAGTGATTGCGCCATTGCCCATCCATACAGATTGTTTGCATCTAAATACATGAGATAGTTAGACCTTTTACTTGGATCATAGTCGTCCAAGTATTTGTTGTTTGCTTTACAGTAATGGTGAGACGCCATACTAATTCCTCCACGCAATCCGTTTTCAATCATCTGAAGCATTGGCAGGTCAGACAATAAATCAATTTGTACTCCAGTAAATTTTAAGAAAGCATCCCAGCTCATCCCAGGCGCAGAAATATAATGCGCAGGATCCAAGCTGTAATGTTTCATGCAGGTCTTCCTATAATTTTCAAAGACGTCCGCCAACAAACAGGTATCCGCCATTAAATAGGAATCATGATAGTCTCCCATTGTTTTAGAGTCTAATTTTTGCCACGCTTCTTGAGCATAAGAATAATCAGAATCACTGATGTCCTTTCCTCTGAGACTAGAAAAGAACGCACCTTTAGGCGGAAGTGTATCTTCGTCAAACCTTTCCCAACTGTTCATGTACTCATAAGGGTAAACGCCCTTTCTAACGAGTGTTGGGTCAAAATATTCTTCCGTTATTGGGCAGGACTTTAAAGATCCTGCTAGTGATTCTAAACTCCCCATCAGGTGTTGCATAGAGTCATAAAAAGATAAATTATTTAAAGTGAAACACATGTACTTTTCTGATGACTGCGCAATGCATGACACCCTGAAATCGCTAGTTACTGCTTGCAATATAAGGTGAGAGTCGTAACCTCGCAAGTTGTGAAAGAATATAGGCAGCTTCCATGTCTTTGGTTCAAACTTTAGTTGAAGATTGCAATTGTTATGCGCTGCTCCTCTGAATTCTCCGCTAATGTGATCATGATCTCTTACTGTTGGGTTTAAACTTTTAGGTGTTAGCTCTAAACCACAAATCCAACAGTGAGTGGCTGAGTCATACTGTTGTTGGTCTTCAGGCGTCATTATGATTTCAGATAAGTTTAGATTATTAGAACAGGCATTACGCACTTGCTGCATGCGTTTTAAGAAGTATTTTGCAGCATTTGGTCCTCTGTATAATTCTGGCTTTGAATGTTCACCATCCGACCTAACAATGATGAAGGCAAATGAGCAAATCTGATGATTACTCATTAAGACTGTTTTAGGAAGTTTCTGTGGGGTTGGTCCTTCATAAGGAACAATGAGTGATTCGAAGTCTGCATAAACAACATATGGACTAGTTTGCAACCGTTTCCAGTTCTTAAAACTAACTTTACTGCCTTCTCCGGGCGTAATTAGTTCTGTATCACAGTCAACTGGGCTAATACAATGTTTCTTATGTTCACTCGCGGCTTGAACGGACGGAATTCTTGTTAAACATTTTCTACAAAATTCTTGTTTGCTATGTTGTTTTGTAGTATGCACTAGTAATCTACTCATTGTGCGTATTAGAGTGTAGTGCAACCCATTAAGGCTTTGCATCAGGAGTAAGTCTACATGAGTTTTGGTTGGTTTGTCTATTGTTGGACTGTTCTTTGACACTCTAATTGGCAGAAGGTTGGTTTCTTCAGACCATGTGTAGACATTAACAGTTATTGGTGGATTTTGTTTTTCAAACTGATCAATTTTGTCTACAGCCATAGGAAATTCAAGACCGTTAAAGTTAAGATCATTGGCCCACTGTAAATAGTTAGATACTCTCTCTGCATTTTTGGCAACGTGATGCAGCCTAGCAAGAACGCACCACATAAAACATTTGTCGTCTGAATTCTTTATGTTCAGAACTGCTTTCTTTGCAACTAATGTTGGAGGCAGTGGAATGTAAGACTTGCCTACAATCGGCTCATACTTAGCCTGTCTTAATCTGATGTCTAGGACTTCACCCTCTGACCAACCAGAGCCTCTCATTTTAGCTGCTTCAGAGGCTTCATTAAACTGTGTAAGAAGTTGATCTGCCCAACCAGGTGTTAAGTCATTAGAGGAAAGAATAGTCTGCTGTTTAGTTGAGACCCAGACTTCTAGATTTTCTTCGTTTATTGTTATATAGTCGATTAAAACAACTAACCTTACTTTAACTGGAGGGTTTATTGTTAGTTTACTTGGAACTTGAGAAATAGCGTGTACAACGCTTGCCTGCACGTTTGTCGGATCAATAACTTCTAAAACGACCTCATTTAAAGCTTTTGACAAACGCTCTTCCTCGAGCATTGCTTCAAACAATTCATCTGAACCTTCATATATCTTATCCATGCTGAGTTTCTTTTCTAACTCAAAATATTTATTTAAATTAAAAAAAATACTTAATCAGAATCAATATCAACGGTCTTTTTGTGCTTAGACTCATAAACTAAAGTATAAACGCCCTTTGGTGTTGTTAATGTGAGCTGTTTAGAACAGAGTTTAATGTTTCGTTTACTTTTTTTAAACATTCCTTTTTTATCTGGTCGGTGTCTGGTTGTTGAGAAAAAGTTGCCCTTGCCTTTCTTTGAAGATCAAACTTTTGTCTTTTGTAGTCCTCAAAATCAGCCTGTAGGCGACTAAATTCTTCATCCGTGATGTTCGAGTCGGCAAGTGCTTTATTTATTGTCAGTTTGAAGGAACTAAGTTTAGCTGTTATTAGTTGAACCATAGCTGTGTGCTTTTGGAGTTTAGCTTTTATTTTTTTGCTGACAGCACTTACAGCCAATGAACACAGGCCAAGAGTTAAAGACACACCACCTAGAGGTATAGCTACCGGTGCACCTACGCCTGTTGCTAAGAGACCTACACTTGTTCCTGCTGTTAAAGCACTAACCGCCGATGCTCCAGTATTAACATATGTAACAGCATTAAAGACAGCAGAATACCTTCGTTTGGTTTTACTGTATTTTGAAAGGTCCTGCTCTAGTTGGGTTTGCATTTGTGTTATGTTTGTTAATCTGAAAGTTTTTATGTCTACAGCAACAGAATTGCCTACTATCTCTTCTTTGGGCACTTTTGGATAAGTCGTAACAGACATGCTTTTTTAAAATAAAAATAATTTAGTATTGGATATCTTTTAATCTGTTATCTTGAATATTCAGCTGCGCATCATATATTAAAAACAAATGTACATTAAGTGGTTTATCACTCTCTTTTTCTTTATCAATTTGAATGTTTATTACGTCTTTAACTGTTCTCCCACTCCCATGCAACTGATTATCCTCTGTTGACCTTAGGTCAATCCATAAACCGTATTTCGTTGTTAAATATTCATCAAGTCTAACACTGTGAAGGTGTAGATCTTTAGACACAAGGTCTACTGTTGGACTTCTAGACCTCCCGCCTCCAAACAATTTTCTTATTTCATCAAAATGATGATAAGGTTTAAGCCCGCTACCGTAGACTTGGTTAGGACTACCCTCAATTGAACATTGTACTTTCGTTATTTTAGGATTGATAAACTTTTCACTTTGTCTTTGGTATGGTTCTTTATCATCTTCACACAGCAATAAAATACCTTTAAGGGATCGTGCTGCGGCGCTAAAACTAAAATTCCATATAGTGTCTGCCCTGCTTTTAGGATATTTTGAATGATGAATCACTCTTTCGTAATATATTGCTAATTTTGACTGATATTGTTGCTCAATCAGCCTTGCTAAGTTAGGGTTGCTAACAATGTCAAACTCTAACGAGATGTCGAAAATGCTGTACTTTGCGTCAGTGTCTGTAGATTTAATGACACGTTTGTATTCATTAAAAGTTAGTTCATATGACAATCTGTCTTTTAATGCTCCTTGAAAGTATGGCGCATGCGCTTTTAACAACTCAAAATCTAAGGGTATGGAAAAGCGATTTCCATAAGCAAAACTTACAGCTTCATACTTGTTGCCGGCTTTAGCATCTTCGGCGTCTATTCTGTGTTTTAGTGCTTCGTTATTTTCGATTCCTTGAAACGCAAGATCGGCCCTTTCATTATCGGTTAGCCATAGATCAGAATAGATTAGAAATATGTCTGCATTGTGTAAAGAAAATATTTCTTGCCCCTCAAGTTTTATAGAAATTTTCTTAACGATTGCCCGTCCCAGATTCTGTACAACTGTCCTGTTTACGTCTGTTGCTGAATCAAGTTCTATTTTAAAAGTAAGCCGTGCAGATCCCGGCACAATCACTTCATCTGCTCCTAGGTCTGGAAATTTAACAGTAAGAATTTGATCTGAATCAATAGTAGATGGATTATTTGGAACAATAATATTCTGTTTATTTCCCTTCACGCCAAAGGGCTCTTTCAGTCTTCTATGCGGGTCAAGAATCGAGCCATATGCTTGTGACATTTTTTTTATAAAACAAAATAAAAAGTTAATTATTTAAAAACATGGCAGAAGAAGATTATGATGTTTTTGATCCTGGAGACGACATGAGTGAAATGACTCCTTTGACACATCCATTACAATCATTGCGGCGTGAATTAACAGAAAGTAAGGTCAAATCATTTTATCAAAGTTTAGGCCAAGAACCTCCCGATTTTATAGACCCTAATGATTTTGAAACAAAAGATGACCATTTGTTTGTGAGAAACGACGAAGGACAACTTGTTCAGCTTACAACTAAACCAGACTCATCAAAGTTTTTAAAAAAGAGTACAATTAGACAAAGGCTCAGTGTGAGCGAACAAAATCGCCTTGGCATTACTAAACCAAAATTAGATAGGGAAGCAGTTGCTAAACTTCAAAACACACTACAGAAACTCCCAACAGATAACCAAATACAAAACATACCCCTTAAAGATTTAAGCCCAACAGCAGACGAAATAATAGAAGCAGAAACCAGTTTTTCAGAAGAAACAGTATTAAAAACTATGCACGATCCGCCGCTACCTATGAGAGAAATAACGGCCCTTGATCATGCTTTGAGAAGCATCAGAGGCGAATTAACAAACAATTTAGCAAAACTGGGTGAACTAGATGAGCATATAAAAAGAGAAAAAGAAAAACTAGTTGAGGCTGATGACCACAACTTAGGACCTGGTGTTAAAGAAAGAATAACCCAAAGACTAAAAGATCTTGAACAAGAGAGATCAGCAAGACTAGAAGTGCTGTCTAATAACCGAGAACAATTACGAACTCAAGTGAGCAGAATAAGAGAAACTATCCAAAGAATTTTATATGAAGACACAACGTTAGCAGAACGAATAAGAACACTGTTTAGAGAGCAAGGTGTCACATTAGCAAGTGTTATAACAGCCTTAGGATTTGCAATAAGTACACTGGTGTTGGCTATTACAGGCGGCGGTGGGCAAGGGTTAGTGCCTCCGCCACCATCTCCTCCACCTGATAAATCATGGGTAAAAAAACAACTTGATCATCTTGCGGGTTTATTAAAAAAATTAGCCACTAAGGCCATAGACTCTTTACCTGGCATATTAGGGAGTGTCGTTAGCTGGCTTTTGTCTACTGCAAGCAAAGTAGTTGGCTTTATGGCCGAGCACTTATGGACATTAGTTGTCTTAATAGTTGGGTTAATTTTTAGTAAGATAAAGAAGGAGTAATCCTAGGCCAGTTAATCCAAAAACAAGTGCTGTCTTTTCATACTCATGGTCATTATTTTTTTTGTCATCGTGAACAACCTTGGGGCTTTGGGCCTTGAGAACTGGTTGACTTATTCTTGGGGGGTTGACTACACGAGCAGGGTCAGCTTGTTTGTTTATTGTTTGTAATATTACTGGCTCAGAATTTATGTTGTTTTTCCCAACTTTCTGTTCTTTGCCCGCCACAAGGATTTCATTATTGTAGTTTATTATTGTTCCTATCTGGAGTCTGAGGTCAGAAGGCAGCATGTATAAACCAGTGCCAACGGCGAAGTCTACTTTCGATCTTGCGTATTGCAAAACATTTTGGTACCTTTTAATACTTGAAGGCAAATCAATTGCAGAATTAATAGAATCCTCTAAATTTGCTAAATACTGTTTTTGGGCGTCAAAGCCAGTAGAAGGATCAATTATGTTTGATCTCGTTTGTGCTTGCGAACCTAGCAAACACCAAACATAAGTACGAATAGAGTCGTTTATTCGTTCTATTCCCGCTCTAGTTAGGCCCTTAGAAGTATCCAAAATAAATGTTGTCCATGCTGTTTTATGCTCTTGCTCTATGGACCCGAGGTGAACAGTTGTGCCTGAAGAGAAAGATGTGTAAGGAGGATCCCAATCATAGTTATACTTTCTGTGCACGCCCCAAAAATAAAGGGTGCCTAAACCATGATTAAGATCCAACTTTTGTCTAAAGTCTGTCTTTGGGTCAATATCAAATTCGTTACAGATCCTTTCAAAAGCCTTGTAATCTATTCTGTTGCTGAATGGATTAAACGTTTTGTCATTTGGTAATGGCGCTTGCAGTTCAGATAAAATACGTCTGAAGGTGTAATAAAAATGAAATCTATACACTGACCTCACCAAAGGATCAGGATGATTTAAATGATCAGCATACAACACTCCACACCCAGTTGATGCGCAAAACACAGCAAAGTTTAACTGGTTCTGATAAAACTGCATCGGATGACTGAACCACACTTTCGGGATGTAGTCGTTTTTAATAGGAGGGTTAAGATATCTGTTCAATGGAGTACTAACCTTTACTTGAAAGGCGTCAGACTGAGTCACAGAAATGTCGAGGGTATCAGTTGTTATATTTTTAAGATTGTAGTGCGGCCCAACAGAATATTTTGCATTAGTATATTTGAATGCACTCATTTTTAAATTTGTTTTAAAAATGTTTGTAACAATAACAACACAAGACAGTCCTTCGTTTTTAGAGTATGCTATTGATAATGAATGCGGAACCCGAAGGGTTGCACTCCATGAAATTTTTTACAAAGTCGTATGGTTTAATATAACTGAATCCAAGGAGAATAATAAGATTACAAGGTTTAGTGATCGTTCCATGACTAGCCGGTTAATCATACCTGATGGTTATTACGGGTTTTGCTCGCTAAAAGAAGCAATAAGTATCTTCGACATTACTCTCAAACTTAACAATGCAAATTTGAAAGTAATGTTGACATTCAAACCTGAAGAAGAAGAAGTAGGTTACCTTTTTGATGTAGAGCTAGCTAAAATGTTAGGCTTTGCAACTGACAATCAAGTCAGTCATGAATTTATAGTTACACCAGACAAAACTACTTATGAGGGAGAATATCCGCTCGATCTTGCATTACATTCATTACTCTATGTTCATTTGGACGAGCTGAGCACTGATGAAAACTTATATGATGGAAGGCCCTCAACTGTTTTAAGAGCTCTTCCATCAGGGAAAGCTGCATATTGCGATTATGAAATTATACAATTCCCTAATTTACAGTTTAAAAGATTAGCTTGTGGGAGGGTCAGATCATTTAATATAAAGATCACAGATAAAACAGGGAAAGTCGTGAAATGTGATAACCTGCACATTGTTTTAGAAATAAAATAATAAGGTGTACTAAAAAATAATGTCTCGTGGGCCAGAAGAATCAGGAGTTACATTAGCGCCTGAGAGGTGTGTAACTTTAGAATTAAAAGACCTTGCAGACGTTGAGGACTTTGAACAAAACGGTGAGATAGGCACTTTGTATGGTTTTGAGTACACTAAAGATGGTTATTATAAACGCAAAGAGGTTGACGACAACAAAAGGTTTCCTAAACTAGAACAAACTACGCAATCTAGAAGCAAATAATGCGGGTCAGTATGAATATAAAATAGTTCGAAAAACTGACAACAAAT
>JAMYXO010003898.1:0-18803 GCA_033310375.1 Conus canariensis | reverse complement strand
TCTATCTCTTCTATCATCGTGTGTGTCTCGCTTAAAATCATCTGTCTGTCGCCCAAATCTGTCTGTCTACTACTTCTATCATCTATCTATCTATTCTATCTATCTATCTATCTACTTCCACCTGTCTGTCTGTCTGTCTATCAAATTTATCTATCTATCCACCCATGCCTGCATGCATCTATCTAATCAAACTATCTATCAAATCTATTCATCGTCTGTTCTGTTTCTTTTGTCACAGGAGAAGTAATCTATCTATGACCCTTGGTTTCCATAAAGCATGATATGTTTCTATAGCCCACAGTACAGAACAATCTCTCTATGACCGTTCTAGGATACAGTGACATGTTTCTATTGTCACAGTACATAACAATCTCGCTATGGTTTTTTTCCATGATGCAGTGATATGTTTCTATTGTCACAATACAGAACAATCTCTCTTTGACCTTTCCAAAATACAGTGATATTTTTTCTATTGTCACAATACAGAACAATCTCTCTATGATCCGTTCTACAACTTGATCACAAAAAAAAAACACCAGTTTCTCTGCCAAATTTTCGTCTTTTTCCCTTGACTTCATCAGGACTGTCACCCTTGGAACACCTAGTAGTCCTCCTTTGACGTTTTCGTGGTCATACGTCATCGTCTATACGTATTTATTGTCTCGCGTTTATTTTCGTCAAACCTGGAAGATTTTTGTTCTGTTTCTTCCTTTCTCTCTCTCTTTCTTCCTTTCTCTGTTTTTTCTTTCCCCCTTTTCTCTCTCTCTCTCTTTCTTCCTTTCTCTCTTTCTTCTTTCTTTTTTTTCCTTCTTTCTTTCTTTCTTTTCATTCTTTCAAACACACACACACCACACACACACGCCACACCACAAACACACACACACAGAGTTTGTCCGAGTGGCAGCAAGGGAAAATCGTGGACCCCCACCTGAGCTCTAGTCCCATACATTTAGGCCGTCCGGGAATTTGTTTTCATTTGTGGGCGCCACAATCGTTTCCCTGACTTTGCGTTTGCAACGCATTCTTGGAGTGGCACTGTTCATTTGGAATAACCCTCATGTCCGCCATGGAGGGTTTTGGCTTGGAAGTGTTTGGCTACCAGGGTTTCAGCACGGCAGCCTTCCGTTTCCCTGGTCCCTTCATTTTTTAATGCTTGACCTGTGGCCATAAAAGCGTTTCTTTAGTGGCTGTCCCGTCTCCCCCCAAAGTACTGCGTGTCCCCACAGCGTGCACAATTGATGAGGTAAAACCACATCACTGCTGGTGCACGTCCCGTCAAATGGCGAACCTGGAACACCTGACCGGTGCGGACACTGGTAAACTGTGTGGTCTCTTGCAGATGTTCCGCGCAGAGGACACAGCTCTTTGACTGGCACCTGTAGCAGCCTGCAGGCCCTGGGGACACTGCCACCTTTTCACAGGGGGAGACTGGGAGGGCATGAGCAGACTGCGCAGGTTTCCTCACTTCCGCTCTCCTACCATGGGGCTTGGGGGATGGCCTTTCTCATCCTTCTGCTGGTATGGAGCGTGGGCAGGAGCTCCGTAGCCACTGGGCAATGGGAGGGTGGGCGGGTTGTGTGTAATTATGAAGGGATGCGTCCTGTGGAGTTGGTCCTGTTCCTGTACGTGAGGGTCTGCTGCCTTGGATTGCTGCTGCCCCCCGGGCAATGGCTTTTTGCACCAGGCCAGGTGGGTAGCCCCGCTTCACAAGACGGCCCTTCCCGTTCCACACAACGCTTGAAATACTTCCTCCTCTGAGCATAGCTCCTCAGTCGGAGGCTCTGTCCGAAGGGAATGCCGCGGACGCAGTGGCGTGGATGGCATGAGTTGAAGGGATCCATTCTGTGATACAGTGACATGTTTCTATTTGCACAATACAAACAATCTCTCTCTGATCCTTTCCATGATACAGTGACATATTTCTATTGTCACAGTACTGGACAATCTCTCTATGGTCTTTTTCCATGATACAGTGACATGTTTCTATTGTCACAGTACAGGACAATCTCTCTATGATCCTTTCCATGATACAGTGACATGTTTCTATTGTCACAGTACAGGACAATCTCTCTATGGTCTTTCCATGAAGTGACATGTTTTCTATTGTCACAGCACAGAGCAATCTCTCTATGATCCTTTCCATAACACAGTGACATGTTTCTATTGTCACAATACAGGACAAACTCTCTATGATCCTTGCCATGATACAGTGACATGCTTCTATTGGCACAATACAGGACAAACTCTCTATGATCCTTTCCATAACACAGTGACATGTTTCTATTGTCACAGTACAGGACAATCTCTTCATGCATCTTTTCCATCATACAGTACATCTTTTATGTTTCAGGGGAACAGGGGGGATGTGGTTATAATCTCAATTGCACAGCGACATTTTGTATGTTTTCATAGTACAACCGGTATATCTCCATGATCTTCTCCATGATACAACGACATGTTGTATGTTGTCGCAGTACAAGAGGAATATCTCCATAATCTTCTTCCTGTCACAGAACAAGGTGACATTTCTATGATAATTTTCATGACACGGTGGCATTCTGTATGTCGTCACAGAACAAGGGGAATATAATCCACGATCTTTTCAATGATACAATGACATTTTGTACGTTGTCACAGTACAGTTCACGGCAGATTAAAAAAAAATCATAATGGCAAAGAGAATAATGGTCCGTAGTTAAGGGGAATGAGGGACATCTTTAATGGGGAGTGTAGTGTTCCAAATGTAACTACTCAAAAACGCTCAAAACTCTCTCTGTGTCTGTTTCTGTCTCTGTCTGTCTGTCTGTCTGACTGTCTATCTGTCTGTCTGTCTGTCTGTCTGTCTGTCTGTCTGTCTCTGTCTCTCTGTCTCTCTCTCTCTCTCTCTCTCTCTCTCTCTCACACACACACACACACACACACACACACACACACACACACACACACACACACACACACACCGAATATGAGAAGTTAAGTGATTACTCGTTCTTCGTTTTCATTGCCCTGAATGTTGTTTGTTTTACCTGAGGAAGACCCAGGAGGTCGAAATGCATCGTGTTTTTGTCCTGTAATCAGTTTGTCCGGATTGTCTTGCGGAACCAAAGGCGTTTTTTTAACATTTGTTTTAATTTCCGCCTTCAGTCACCTCGCTGTGAAAATTTATTGTCTGAGTCAAAGATCAGCTGAAAGGAAGCGTACCAACATCCATTTGACACCTCAGAGTGCCAGTGACGTGGTTTTATCATGGGCTGATCGATGATGTGTCAGACGGCTGATTGGAGATGTGTCGCGTGGCTAATGATGAAGTCCCACATGGATGATTGATGATGTGTCAGATAGTTGATCAATAATATGTCATATAGCTAATCGATGATGTGTCAGATAGTTGATCGATAATATGTCATATAGCTAATCGATGATGTGTCAGATAGTTGATCGATAATATGTCATATAGCTAATCGATGATGTGTCAGATAGTTGATCGATAAAATGTCATACAGCTAATCGATGATGTGTCAGATAGTTGATCGACAATATGTCATACAGCTAATCGATGATGTATCAGATAGTTGATCGATAATATGTCATACAGCTAATCGATGATGTGTCAGATAGTTTGATCGATAATATGTCATACAGCTAATCGATGATGTGTCAGATAGTTGATCGACAATATGTCATACAGCTAATCGATGATGTATCAGATAGTTGATCGATAATATTTCATACAGCTAATCGATGATGTGTCAGATAGTTGATCGATAATATGTCATACAGCTAATCGATGATGTGTCAGATAGTTGATCGATAATATGTCATACAGCTAATCGATGATGTGTCAGATAGTTGATCGATAATATGTCATACAGCTAATCGATGATGTGTCAGATAGTTGATCGATAATGTCATACAGCTAATCGATGATGTGTCAGATAGGTGATCGATAATATGTCATACAGCTAATCGATGATGTGTCAGATAGCTGACTGATGAAGTGTCCGAAGACAAAATGATGATGTGTCACGTGGCTAATTGATGATGTGTCAGGTGGCTGATTGATGATGTGCCACATGGCTGTTTGATGATGTGTCACGTGGCTGATTGATGATGTGTCACGTGGCTAATTGATGATGTGTCAGGTGGCTGTTTGATGATGTGCCACATGGCTGTTTGATGATGTGTCAGGTGGTTGATTGATGATGTGTCAGGTGGTTGTTTGATGATGTGTCACGTGGCTAATTGATGATGTGTCAGGTGGCTGTTTGATGATGTGCCACATGGCTGTTTGATGATGTGTCACGTGGCTGATTGATGATGTGTCAGGTGGTTGATTGATGATGTGTCACGTGGCTAATTGATGATGTGTCAGGTGGTTGATTGATGATGTGTCAGGTGGTTGTTTGATGATATGTCACGTGCTAATTGATGATGTGTCAGGTGGCTGTTTGATGATGTGCCACATGGCTGTTTGATGATGTGTCACGTGGCTGATTGATGATGTGTCAGGTGGTTGATTGATGATGTGTCACGTGGCTAATTGATGATGTGTCAGGTGGTTGATTGATGATGTGTCAGGTGGTTGTTTGATGATGTGTCACGTGGCTAATTGATAATGTGTCAGGTGGCTGTTTGATGATGTGCCACATGGCTGTTTGATGATGTGTCAGGTGGTTGATTGATGATGTGTCAGGTGGTTGTTTGATGATGTGTCACATGGCTAATTGATGATGTGTCAGGTGGCTGTTTGATGATGTGCCACATGGCTGTTTGATGATGTGTCACGTGGCTGATTGATGATGTGTCAGGTGGTTGATTGATGATGTGTCACGTGGCTAATTGATGATGTGTCAGGTGGCTGATTGATGATGTGTCAGGTGGCTGTTTGATGATGTGTCACGTGGCTGATTGATGATGTGTCAGGTGGCTGTTTGATGATGTGCCACATGGCTGTTTGATGATGTGTCACGTGGCTGATTGATGAGGTGTCAGGTGGCTGATTGATGATGTGCCACATGGCTGTTTGATGATGTGTCACGTGGCTGATTGATGATGTGTCAGGTGGCTGATTGATGATGTTTCACATGGCTCATCGATGATGTGTCAGGTGGCTGATTAATGATGTGCCAGACGGCTGATCGATGATGTGTCAGGTGGCTGATTAATGATGTGCCAGACGGCTGATCGATGATGTGTCAGGTGGCTAATTGATGATGTGCCAGACGGCTGATCGATGATGTGTCAGGTGGCTGATCGATGATGTGTCACGTGGCTGATCGATGATGTGTCACGTGGCTTATCGATGATGTGTCAGGTGGCTTATCGATGATGTGTCACGTGGCTGCTTGATGATATGTCGGATGGCTGAATGATGATGTATTACGTAGCTGATTGATGGTGTATCACGTGGCTCATTGATGATGTGTCACGTTGCTGATCGATGATGTGCAAATGGCAAACTGATAATGTGTCAAACGGCTGATTTATGATGTGTCACGTGAGTAATTGGTGATATGTCAAACGGCTGATGAATGATGAATCAGATGACCGATCGATGACATGTCTGACGACTGGTCGTTTGCGTCTGACAGTCGATTCTGTGGGAATACTCTTTAATCAATCCTGTTGATGTTTTGCCGTGTGGAGCATCATATATCTAGACAATGAATAGTGCGTGTGACAGTCGATTCTGTGGGAATACTCTTTAATCAATCCTGTTCATGTTTGCCGTTTGGAGTATTATATATCTAGACAATGAATAGCGCCTTAGGTCTGTTGAGTTAACTCCTTAGAGTGAAAGTATTCGATTCTAAAGTGACATGCTATCATCCATGTCAGACTGCTTCACACACACACACACACACACACACACCACACACACACACACACACACACACACACACACACACATGACAGAAGAAAAATTCCCCGACGTAACATTTTTATGTTGGAATAGCTTTGAAATAGCGTGGAAGCAAAGACATTATCGTGTGAATGGTGGTCATGCGACTATCGAGGCCTATATTCCTTAGCACGCATAATCAAATTTGTCCCAGAGTTGCTTTGTTTTTCATGATACAAATACAACAAAGTGTATACATCACAGCCATTGCGTGATAATGACAAAAGAGACATTTTTGAAAATGTTATCTAAAGAAACAAATCTTCCAGACATATTCGCGTTAAGAAATGACCATAACTTTTGAAAGATCACAACGATACTAAATACTTTCTTTATCAATATTTATAGAAAGTTAATTTTTACTTGGATAACTTTATCCTTTCAAAGTCCTCACAGACATAATGAGTGAAAACAATTAACACATTTCTATCCATCAAGCTGAGGCAAGAGAATCGGACGACATGAAGTGAAGGAATGGTCAGGACGACATGAAGTGAAGGAATGGTCAGGACGACACGAAGTGAAGGAATGGTCAGGACGACATGAAGTGAAGGAATGGTCAGGACGACATGAAGTGAAGGAATAGTCAGGACGACATGAAGTGAAGGAATGGTCAGGACGACATGAAGTGAAGGAATGGTCAGGACGACACGAAGTGAAGGTCAGGACGACACGAAGTGAAGGAATGGTCAGGACGACATAAAGTGAAGGAATGGTCAGGACGACATGAAGTGAAGGAATGGTCAGGACGACATGAAGTGAAGGAATGGTCAGGACGACATGAAGTGAAGGTCAGGACGACATGAAGTGAAGGTCAGGACGACACGAAGTGAAGGAAATGGTCAGGACGACATGAAGTGAAGGAATGGTCAGGACGACATGAAGTGAAGGAATGGTCAGGACGACATGAAGTGAAGGTCAGGACGACATGAAGTGAAGGAATGATCAGGACGACATGAAGTGAAGGAATGGTCAGGACGACATGAAGTGAAGGAATGGTCAGGACGACATGAAGTGAAGGAATGGTCAGGACGACATGAAGTGAAGGTCAGGACGACACGAAGTGAAGGAATGGTCAGGACGACATGAAGTGAAGGAATGGTCAGGACGACATGAAGTGAAGGAATGGTCAGGACGACATGAAGTGAAGGTCAGGACGACATGAAGTGAAGGAATGGTCAGGACGACATGAAGTGAAGGAATGGTCAGGACGACATGAAGTGAAGGTCAGGACGACATGAAGTGAAGGAATGGTCAGGACGACATGAAGTGAAGGAATGGTCAGGACGACATGAAGTGAAGGTCAGGACGACATGAAGTGAAGGAATGGTCAGGACGACATGAAGTGAAGGAATGGTCAGGACGACATGAAGTGAAGGTCAGGACGACATGAAGTGAAGGAATGGTCAGGACGACATGAAGTGAAGGAATGGTCAGGACGACATGAAGTGAAGGAATGGTCAGGACGACATGAAGTGAAGGTCAGGACGACACGAAGTGAAGGAATGGTCAGGCAATAGCAGTGGTGCAGTGTGTCTCCACACCACATCTTTTACCTGCCAAGAGCTTTCTGCACATGGATCACCCAGCCTACTGGCAGCAGTACAACGTACCAATACTTTGTACGTATGTTGTGGTGCGCAGTGTCGAAGAATAGTGAAGGAAGGAATAGAATGTTCACACACACACACACACACACACACACACACACACACACACACACACACACACACACACACATATATATATATAAGGGAGCACACAAGGGAGCAGTTCTGGATCAACAAACTCAGGACATTCTATCCTCGGGGTCTCAACACTCTCTGAGTCTCCTAACTGGTTAGGGAGGGAGAGAGGTGAAAAGGGCAGATAGTGGGGGGTATGGTGAGGAGAGAGAGAGGGGAGATAGGACAGAGACGGCGATAGGGTTGGAAGGGGGAGGTTTTGAGGCAGACGGCCCCATGTGCAAGTGACAAACTCTATCCTCGGGTCAGAGAGGGAGATGAGTGAGGGGAGAATAAGAGATGGCCCAGGGTCTGGGGTCAGGGACCCAAGAGTGGGGGGCCTGGGGAATGGGCTGGGGACCTTGGGGGGCAGGGAGGTGGGGTCCCTGGGTGTTAGGGGGTGGGGGAGTTTAAGGGTCTTGGGTGCTTGGGTCCCCAGGGATCGGGGGATACAAATAATTAGGGGGTCCCGGTGGGGGGGGGGGGGGGGGGGTGAGGGACTGGGGGATGTGTGACTTGGGGGCTAGGATGGGGGCGGGGTGTTCTTGGGGTAGGTGGGCGAATGAGTGAATGGGTGTGGGGTGAGATGGGGAGTTGGATGGGGGTGTGGAGTCAGGTGATCTGGGGGGCTGGGTGGGTTGGGGTGATGGTGAGGGGCCTGACACCCCCCTGAAATTTTTTATTTTATTATTTTTTTAATTTATTTATTTATTAATGTTTTTTTTTAATTTTTTTTTTTCTTCTCCCCCCCCCCCCCCCCCCCCCCCCCCCCCCCCCCCCCCCCCCCCCCCCCCCCCTCAGCCTTAGAAAGAAATTGAAAATTTGCGAACGTGGTTATCATTGTGAGCTTGACGTCATTGTAGGGTTTATAGAAAAACGTCATTATACTGATGACGATCTCTGCAATGCGTCACTGTCAATAAGCATCGATAAAGGCAATCGCCGAAATATTTGCAGTCCGGAAAAGTGTTGTTGTTTTGTTTTCTTGTGTATGATATCTCTCTCTCTCTCTCTCTCTCTCTCTCTCTTATATATATATATATATATATATATATAGCATTCTTCTTAAAACCGAAAAGGCAGAGGAGTCAAATTACCACTTTCCGCGGTCACTGAGGAGAAACAATCAGGTTTCGAAATATCGGTATCTGACCAGGAGTTATATGCTGGTGAGTTTCCTCCCTATTGGAGATTGTCTGCCTCTTGGAGACTATAAGCTTGCTGAAGGCTCATTTTGAGAAGCATTTATTTCATTTTTTTTCCCCATTCACCCACTCAAGCACATACTGTTAGTTAGGCGGAATTATCTACCACTGCAGATATGAATGCTTATCTCCCCCTATTTCTTCAATCTAAGACATAAGAGCAAGCTTTGTTTATAATTGAATATATATATATATATATATATATATATATATATTATGAACAATATAAAAAAGTTCTTTAAAAATCTGAAGGTGCTCAACCCCTTGGGGAGCAACATCTGTTAAAAAATATTTTTAAAATGAAGTGGTAAAATCTACAAGCTTGTTTCTAGCGTTGCTATCTTCAGGATGTCTTTTGGGGCACGCCAACGATCTTTTATGGCGTGCGGGACTTGATTTCAACTCTGTGTGTGCAGGCGGATCTCATTTGCTGCACGTGCGGCCTGTGGTTCTTATTGGGGCCTGTTCAGGTGGAATGTGCTAGCAAAGATTTCCACTTGTGCCTGCAATTGTTTACAATTTCTACTTTTGTGTTCAGAGTTGCTAAGTGTGGTTTGCATAATATTAACCATTTTTCTGTGGAGCATAGATTGCATCTTTTTGAAATATTGTTGTATGGTGTTGCTCTTTTTATGATTTTCCATGATATGTTGTAGTCTATTTTTTTATCTTTGAGTCTCCAGATGTATTTGCTCAGCTCTGTTTGATTTTTGTATTTTTCATTTTTGAATGACTGTTTGTGGTTTGCGTATCTGGTTTTGAAAGTGTTTTCAGTAATCCCTACATATGTTTCTTCTTCATTTTCTGATGTTACCGTAGCTTGGTATACAATGTTGCTGTGAAGACATTTATTGCTCAGGGGGCACTGTTCTTTTTTAGTGCAGTTGCAAGATGTCCTTTCGGCACCCTTCTCTTTTATGTTGCTTTTCATTTTGTTAGATGAATCAATCATGTTTTTGAGGTTGGGCATACATGAGTATGACAGTTTAATGGTGTTTTTGTTGAATATTTTGGACAGTTTGTGTTCTTTTGGGAATGATGTTGCCAAGATTTTAAAGAATTCTTTTCCTACATTTGTTTTTACTTGTCCATCGTATGGTGGGTTGTACCATATGATCTTTCTTTTCCTATTTTTCTTAATTCAGTTCGTGTTGTTGTCTGGACTGTATTGTAGTTTGTAATTGTAACCACTTTTTTGTAATGCTTCTTGATATTCTGTTGCTGCATCATTGAATGCGTTTTCGTTGCATGACAGGTTGGATAGTCTCTTGTTTATACCATTGGGTATTGTTTTTAGTATAGATGGTGGGTGGTTGCTTTTGATGTTTACGTAGACTGGTATGTCATTGGGTTTTTTGTATGGTTTGTACACATGGTCGTTGAGGTCTAATGTTATGTCTAGGTAATTCACTACTTTTTTGTTTGCTTCTATTGTGATTTTTAAGTTGTGGTTTTTAAAGATTTTACATAATTCTTTTTTCTTGTTTTCAATGGTTCTTGGATTGTTGTTTAATGCAGCGAGGCCGTCATCTCTGTATAAACCGGCCTGTTTTCCAAGTTGTTTTTGGATGTTGGATAGCATGAATAGTCCGACTAGTTCACATGTTTCGGCACCATCATACGATCCCATGGTTACATCAAATGTGGAGTTTTTGCTCGTTTTTTTAATCCAAGTTTCATTTCTGCTATGGAGTAAGGTTTTTTTGGTGTGGAAAATAATCTCCATTTCTGACTCTGTTATATTTGTGTATTTGTTGGCAAATTTCAAAGCTTTGTTGAGTAGTTCTTCATCTATGGATGGATAGAAGTCTACTATGTCAAATGTAATGAACATTGTATTTCTCTGTTTGTTGAGTTTCTTAAACCATTGTATGACTTCATAGCTGTTTTTCCAAAGGTTGTATTCGGTGTTTGATTTTATATCTTCTATAGCCTTTTCCAAAATTCTCTTGCTTATTTTGCCCAGTTCGGATTTAGATGGGTTTATTAGTCTACATGTTGGGTTGTTTTGGAAGTTAGGCTTGTGGTCTTTAAGTGTTATGAAGGCCTCCTTTGTTGCTGTTGTCTCTACCCTATCACTTAACTCCATGCGATGTGCAAGCTCTTTTTCTTTTTTGCGGATGTTGCTATGTGTAGTTTTATCAGCTTTCTTGTAGTTTTTCTGGATGTTTTTGTTTAAGAGTTGAGAGTATTCGTTTGGTTCCATTTTGTAAAAATTGCTCGTTTTGTCAGCCTTTACGAATATCTTTTTATCATTTTGGATTTGTTTTATATCATTTGCTAGTGATGTTTGAAAGTTGTTATTTGATTTTTTGAATTTAATATTGGCTATCAGTCCCTTCATTTTATCTTCAAAAGGTTTCATTTCATCTATTGTCGGAGGTGATCGCCATGATTTGAATTCATATGTATTTTTGTCTTCATTCTTTGCATTTGGGTTTAGGAAGAAGAACGCCTTCCATCTCATGTTGCGCACAAATTTCTCGGTTTGTTCTATCAGTTTTTTAGTGTAAGTTTGTGGGTTTGAAAATGGTATGTTTTTAATAGATTGCCTAAAGTTGATTTTCTCCATTTCAGATTTTGTCAGACCACAGTGCTCAACTTGAGGAGCGATTATTATGAACAATATAAAAAAGTTCTTACTAGCAAATGATATAAAACAAATCCAAAATGATAAAAAGATATTCGTAAAGGCTGACAAAACGAGCAATTTTTACAAAATGGAACCAAACGAATACTCTCAACTCTTAAACAAAAACATCCAGAAAAACTACAAGAAAGCTGATAAAACTACACATAGCAACATCCGCAAAAAAGAAAAAGAGCTTGCACATCGCATGGAGTTAAGTGATAGGGTAGAGACAACAGCAACAAAGGAGGCCTTCATAACACTTAAAGACCACAAGCCTAACTTCCAAAACAACCCAACATGTAGACTAATAAACCCATCTAAATCTGAACTGGGCAAAATAAGCAAGAGAATTTTGGAAAAGGCTATAGAAGATATAAAATCAAACACCGAATACAACCTTTGGAAAAACAGCTATGAAGTCATACAATGGTTTAAGAAACTCAACAAACAGAGAAATACAATGTTCATTACATTTGACATAGTAGACTTCTATCCATCCATAGATGAAGAACTACTCAACAAAGCTTTGAAATTTGCCAACAAATACACAAATATAACAGAGTCAGAAATGGAGATTATTTTCCACACCAAAAAAACCTTACTCCATAGCAGAAATGAAACTTGGATTAAAAAAACGAGCAAAAAACTCCACATTTGATGTAACCATGGGATCGTATGATGGTGCCGAAACATGTGAACTAGTCGGACTATTCATGCTATCCAACATCCAAAAACAACTTGGAAAACAGGCCGGTTTATACAGAGATGACGGCCTCGCTGCATTAAACAACAATCCAAGAACCATTGAAAACAAGAAAAAAGAATTATGTAAAATCTTTAAAAACCACAACTTAAAAATCACAATAGAAGCAAACAAAAAAGTAGTGAATTACCTAGACATAACATTAGACCTCAACGACCATGTGTACAAACCATACAAAAAACCCAATGACATACCAGTCTACGTAAACATCAAAAGCAACCACCCACCATCTATACTAAAAACAATACCCAATGGTATAAACAAGAGACTATCCAACCTGTCATGCAACGAAAACGCATTCAATGATGCAGCAACAGAATATCAAGAAGCATTACAAAAAAGTGGTTACAATTACAAACTACAATACAGTCCAGACAACAACACGAACAGAATTAAGAAAAATAGGAAAAGAAAGATCATATGGTACAACCCACCATACGATGGACAAGTAAAAACAAATGTAGGAAAAGAATTCTTTAAAATCTTGGCAACATCATTCCCAAAAGAACACAAACTGTCCAAAATATTCAACAAAAACACCATTAAACTGTCATACTCATGTATGCCCAACCTCAAAAACATGATTGATTCATCTAACAAAATGAAAAGCAACATAAAAGAGAAGGGTGCCGAAAGGACATCTTGCAACTGCACTAAAAAAGAACAGTGCCCCCTGAGCAATAAATGTCTTCACAGCAACATTGTATACCAAGCTACGGTAACATCAGAAAATGAAGAAGAAACATATGTAGGGATTACTGAAAACACTTTCAAAACCAGATACGCAAACCACAAACAGTCATTCAAAAATGAAAAATACAAAAATCAAACAGAGCTGAGCAAATACATCTGGAGACTCAAAGATAAAAAAATAGACTACAACATATCATGGAAAATCATAAAAAGAGCAACACCATACAACAATATTTCAAAAAGATGCAATCTATGCTCCACAGAAAAATGGTTAATATTATGCAAACCACACTTAGCAACTCTGAACACAAAAGTAGAAATTGTAAACAATTGCAGGCACAAGTGGAAATCTTTGCTAGCACATTCCACCTGAACAGGCCCCAATAAGAACCACAGGCCGCACGTGCAGCAAATGAGATCCGCCTGCACACACAGAGTTGAAATCAAGTCCCGCACGCCATAAAAGATCGTTGGCGTGCCCCAAAAGACATCCTGAAGATAGCAACGCTAGAAACAAGCTTGTAGATTTTACCACTTCATTTTAAAAATATTTTTTAACAAATATATATATATATATATATATATATATATACGTGTGTGTCTGTGTGTATGTGTACGTGTGTGTGTGTGTGTGGAGAGAGAGAGAGAGAGAGAGAGAGAGAGAGAGAGAGAGAGAGAGAGAGAGAGAGAGAGAACGAACGAACAAGAACGAACGAACGAACGAATTTTATTGCTAGTAAGCTGTACAGCTCCTTTAGCAAGTCGGCGCGATGTACATTGACAAAACGCGACACAATATCACTGACATGGAAATCACAGCAATGCATTTTTTTTAAGATTACATGACAAAGTCGTGAACGACAAACTGTCTCTGATATGTGTGTACATTTCGTTCTGCGGGGGACCGTCACCCCAGGTAGAATTGGATATAGGCCGAGGAGAGCGTGCAATCGCCGTGGAGCACGTGCTTGCGTCTCTGTGTGTTGTGTGCTGCTGGCACGTCTTCCTTTCCGTAGGTATGTTTACATGTTCTTCTGCAGACATGTTCTTGTGTTCCTGCTTGACAAACCAGAACTGACAGTCATCTTCCGAACTCGGATCGCAGGCGAATTCTAAAACGATGTCATCCGATTCGCACATCAACGCACCCACGCCATCTGACTGATGAAGCACGATCTTTCGGAATGCTAAGTTTCTGTGCTTATCCCTTGGAGATATTTCATAAACAAAATCCAGACGTCCATGAGAATCAGTTATGTACAGCAGAGATAGAGACGGCAAGAAACGGGTGAGCATAGTCTCAGACGTTGAAGATAAAGGGATGGAGAAGCTCTGGAAACGCTAGAAAGCACGACACAGACCACTCGGCAAGGCAGTATCTGAAAAAAGAAAAGGAGCAAAAAGGAAAAACAAAAATGATTGCTTCTTTAGAGACCCTTTTGTTCAACAGGAAAAGATTCAACCATGCCAAACCATGAACAAAGAAACTCGTGAGTAGCATCTCAGGAAACATATTCTGACCCTCAGAGCGGTTTGCAGGCTCATTCCATGAGAGGACGCCAAGTTTCTGGTATAAGGAAAACAAGAACCCTAAAGGCAATGGCAGACGCATCTAAAAAGTGACTTCTTAAAACTGAAATTCCCCAACTTTGGGCGTGTGTTCAATAGCTATGAGGGTAAAACACCCGTCACAAGATGAGTTGACCTTGAAATGCCCAGCACCCCCGAAGGTGCAGATTGGAATCTTTGCTGCATCAGAATTATTTCTGACAGCAAATGGCACCTAGCAGTCTTTTTGTTTTTTGAGATTTTCAAACATACAATAGGCATATCCATGCCAGGCATATATAAATATTCTTAACATACTGTTACATCCACAGAAAACATGGACATTTGTCAAAAGGTATTGTGCACCTACACAGAGCAACCAACAGAGCACAAATCATTATTGTAGGCTTTTCTTCCGTGTGTGCGTGCATGCGCGTGTTTGTGTGTGAGGCTGTGTGTATGCGTGTTCGCGCGTGTGCGCGTGCGTATGCGTATGGTTGCATGTGTGTGTGTTCGCGCGTGCGTGTGCGCACGCGTGCGTATGTGTGCGCATATGTGCATGTGTGTGTGCCCGCGTGTAAGTGTTAAATAATAGTGCATGTGTGTATGTATGTGTGTGAGTGTGTGCGAGCGCACGCGCGCGCGCGCGTGAATGTGCGCGTGCATCCGATTTTGTGTGTGCGTGTGGGGAGGCGGGGGGGAGGGGGGGGGGGACGCGCGCGTGTGCGTGCTTGAATGTGCGCGCGTGCCTGAGTGTGTGTGTGTGTGTGTGTGTGTGTGTGTGTGTGTGTGTGTGTGTGTGTGTGAGAGAGAGAGAGAGAGAGAGTGCAAGTGTGTGTGTGAGTGAGTGTGTGTGTGTGTGTCTGTGTGTGTGCGTGCGTGCGTGTGTCTGTGAATGTGCGCTTGCGCTTGCGCGTGATGTGTTTGTGTACGTATGTAAATGCGCGACCGCGAGCGCGAGTGTGTGTGTGTGTGTGTGTGTGTGTGTGTGTGTGTGTGTGTGTGTGTAGGATAGTTTCTCCTTTTACATTCTTTGATTCTGCAGTTGACTATAGATATTTTCTTTGTTTTAAAGCCACTGGTTTCTGTGAGAGATCAATGTGGTTAGTAAACATTTTGCCACTTTCCTCATAGTATGATCTTGTTATGACTTGTCTTTCTTCTAGCTTCTTTCATCTAGATCACACACACACACACACACACACACACACACACACACACACACACACACACACACGCACGCACACACACACACACACACACACACACACACACACACACACACACACACACACACACATTTTGTGTTAGATTCATTTTCTTTTATCCGTTTAAATCTTGATCTAATCTCAGTCTAGTTCTCAGTACACATCTCCATTGTGTCTAACATTTGCTTTCACACACACACACACACACACACACACACACACAGAGAGAGAGAGAGAGAGAGAGAGAGAGAGAGAGAGAGAGAGAGAGAGAGAGAGAGGTGTTTGACCATCGAATTCTGTCTATTCTTATTATCACGCTTTCAGCAACTCTTGATCCTCTGGGATATGTAACGATGGTTTGTACGATGACGTCATCATCAGGAATCTGTGCGCCCGTGATCAGCTTGCAGTCGTCAGTGTACTGCAATCGACATCACGCTGACATGGATTCTACAGTCAGACAGGCAGGCAGAGTAAGTGAGGCAGATTCGGACAGGCAGAGTTAATCCACATTTGGCTCACATGAATCTCAGAGACAGGCAGGCATAATCAGACCAACATCAGACTGCCAGGGATCATTCAGATAAACAGAATCAGTCAACAATAAACTGACATGGTACACTCAAATGAACAATTAGCTGCCACGGATCACCCAGACCAACAGAATCAGTCAACATTAAGCTGGTATGGTACTCTCAAATGAAGAAATCGGTGAACATTGGACTGCCAGGAATCATTCAGATAAACAGAATCCGTCAGTGACTGGCTGATCATTCAGACAGGCAGAATCAGTTCACACTGGGTCGACTTTGCGTATCTTTTCTATGTGTAGGTCTGGTTGTGATAGTGTGTCATTATTCATTAGTGCTGATAATGTTACGTGTACGTCTTGGTTGTTGTTGTGCTGGAGTAGGTCAGGCTTCTATTCCATGACATCATCACAGTGTGTAATGATGATAATGAATGCAACGTGTTGTCTTCCGCATCTGAGTCCAGTGCGGACTGACTGTCTGTTTGAATGGTCCTGTCTGTTTGAATGGTCCTGTCTGTTTGAATGGTCCTGTCTGTTTGAATGGTCTATGTCAGTCCAGTGTGGACTGATTCTGTCTGTTTGAACGGTCCATGTCAGTCCAGTGTGGACTGACTGTCTGTTTGAATGGTCCTGTCTGTTTGAATGGTCTATGTCAGTCCAGTGTGGACTGATTCTGTCTGTTTGAATGGTCCATATTAGTCCAGTGTGGACTGATTCTGTCTGAATGGTCCTGTCTGTTTGAATGGTCCTGTCTGTTTGAATGGTCCTGTCTGTTTGAATGGTCCATATTAGTCCAGTGTGGACTGATTCTGTTTGAATGGTCCTGTCTGTTTGAATGGTCATGTCTGTTTGAATGGTCCTGTCTGTTTGAATGGTCCTGTCTGTTTGAATGGTCCATATTAGTCCAGTGTGACTGACTCTGTCTGTTTGAACGGTCCATGTCAGTCCAGTGTGGACTGACTCTGTCTGTTTGAACGGTCCATGTCAGTCCGGTGTGGATTGACTCTGTCTAGCCTGTCGGTATTGACAGTAGTAGTTCAATGCCCAAGCAACGTTCACCTCGGGATACGAACAGTTCATCCAGTGGCGTTGACAGTGGGAGATGTGTGTGGAAAGAAAGGAGAGCATAAGTACATTTCTAACCGGTCATTGCTTGTCCCTTTGTCTCTGACCGTTGTTCTACAATGTCACACAAGTACAAACCTTGTTCCAGGTGTGTGATAACGAACCCTTGTTTGGTGTTTATATCACAAAAGTCAATGAACTTGGATAGAACACTTTCAATTCTAATTTTTTTTCTTTCTAATGATTTCACCTATTTAATGAAAACTGTAGTACAGAAAATAAATGATCTTCTCCCTGGCTATTATGTATTGTCGCCTCTTTCAAACTTGGGGGCTGGGTGGGGAAGTTGGGGTGGGGATGGGGGCTTTCGGGAGATGTCGTTGGTTTGATCAGAAGAAAGCTTTGTCCTATAACCTCTCTCTCTCTCTCTCTCTCTCTCTCTCTCTCTCTCTCTCTCTCTCTCTCTCTCTCTCTCTCGCTCCAGCGGATACTCGGCATCTCCTGGCAAGACAGGGTGACCAACACAGAAGTCCTGTCTCGCGCTGGCCTCCCTACCATGTATACCCTGCTGAGACAGCGTCGGCTGCGTTGGCTGAGCCATGTTCGTTGCATGGAGGATGGTCGCATCCCAAAAGACGTCTTCTATGGAGAGCTTGCCGCAGGGCAGAGCAGCATTGGCTGCTCACAGCTGAGATACAAAGACGTTTGCAAAAGAGACATGAAGGCGGTTGAGATCAACACCGAGTCCTGGGAGGACCTCGCAGCAGACCGCAACAGCTGGAGAAGCACTCTCAAGAAACAGCTGCAGATTGGCGAAGACAAACTGACAGCTACGACAGCAGAAAAGCGAGCCCGCAAAAAGGTGATGACAGCCAACAAACCAGTGTCAACATACAGATGTGACCATTGTGACAGAGACTGCCACTCTCGTATTGGTCTCTACAGCCACAGGCGACTCTGTTCGGGGCGAGCAGACAGCCCAGACAGATATAAATCTGAGGTCGGATATACTCTATCCATGGTCAGCTATGACCACTGGTGCATGTATATATGACATACTGGTGCATGTATGCTGTCTGTTGGTCCCCTTTGGTAGAATAACACTTCAAAGTGGTCCTGGAAAGATGTTAACGTCTTTTATGGTTTAATATGTCATCGGAAAAAGGAGTGTAATTGTCACACTCACCAGTAGGTGCCACCACATCTTCGGATGGCTTGGCTTTGTACCATGTATTTTTACACCTTTCCCCCTCTTCCCCTTCTGCCCTTCACATCTTTTATTGGGAATCTTGTATCTAATTTTCCCAGTCCTAGTCCCCAGACACACAAAGTGTAGCTGGTACAAGAAGAAGAAGAAGAAGAAGAAGAAGAAGAAGAAGAAGAAGAAGAAGAAGAAGAAGGAAAGAAAGAAAGAAAGAAAGGAAAGAAGGAAAGAAAGAAAGAAAGAAAGAAAGAAAGGAGAAGAAGAAGAAGAAGAAGAAGAAGAAGATTACGACGACGATGATGATGATGATGATGATGATGATGATGA
>JAMYXO010003897.1:0-18806 GCA_033310375.1 Conus canariensis | reverse complement strand
GTGTGTGTGTGGGGGTGTGTGTGTGTGTGTGGTGTGTGGGGTTTTCCCAGTCGGTGAAAAAACATTTTAAAAATGTAGTGTTTGTTAAGTAATGTATTTTTTTTAAACCCTCGGAAAACACAAATAAATTTTTGCGTTTTTGGTTTTTTTTTCCCATTGTGGGGGACTTATTATGTACATCATATTTTGAGAATACTGCCATTCTTTTTTCCTCTTCCAGGTTGTTTTCTGCTTAAACATTGTCTTCCAGAAGTCGTAATTTGGTTTGTTTCACCAAATTTTTTATTTTTCAGGTCCCTCTACGCCCTGCCCTTTTTGTTTCTGTCTCCGTTCGTTCGTTTTTAAGGCTTTTTTTGTGCGGACTTTTGGGGTTTCTTATATAGCACTTACTGAAGGAAAAAAATTTAAACCCCTTTTTTAAAGTAGAGTTTGTACCTGAAGATTAAAAAGCATAAAAAAAAGGTTCCCTGACCCTTTTTAATGGGCGACGAAAAAAAAAGTCACGGATTTTCGGGCTGTTGTTTGGCCCGAGGTGTAGCGGGCCCAAAACGAAAAATTTATATAGTGCCCCATTCACGTAAATGTAAACCTTTTTAGACAGAAAAACAAAAAGGGAAGTAAAAGAAAATCGAAAAAAAAAGGACGAATCTGTTTTTTTTAGTTTCTAGGTAGCTGTTTATCTCCCTTTTGGAAATAAGGGGAATTTTTAAAAAATCCGGGGTTCTTTTCATTTTTATTTTTAAAATTATCGGTCCCCGAAAAGGGTTGAAAAACGTAAGAATTAACAAAGCAAAAATTATCAAAAACCCCCGACCTTAATCGATCGGTCCCGTGTTTCAAAAACTTCAAGTGTAAAAATTTAAAATTTCCGGCATCGTTTAAAATCCCTTGACTGCCATTAAAAACTGATAAGGGATCCCATTTTCCCTTTTATTTCAGAGGGGCGGAGAGGGACAGACAGACGACAGACGGACAGCCCGGGGACAGGGGGAGCCCGAGGAGAGCCCAAAGAGAGAGACAGAGAGGGGAAGAGAGACGGGAGAGAGATGGGAGGGGAATATCCCAAAATTGATACGTTTTTTTTTTTAAAAACATTTTGATTTCCTTTTTTAAACCCCTCAAATCTTTCTTTCTTCGGAGATACGCCCTTTGCGACTTTCCTAACTCCCCAACTGGAAAATTTTTTTACAAATTAGTTTTGAAATTTAAAACCAAGAAATAAAAAAAGGATCAAAAAACCCAAAAAAAAAAAAGAGAAGAATAAATCCTGCTGAATAAACCCCCCATAAAAACGACCCATTAATTTTTTGGGTTGCTTTTTAAAGCACAGAGAGCGATGGTATGTGGGAAATCGCTTTTTTCCCCATTGACATTTTTTGTGAGTCATTTACTATGATCCCCCCGCTGGTGATCCTTATCGGGCCGTTTGGCTTGGGCTCCTTCCTCCCTTTATCCCACTGTTCCCTTTCCCCGTCAGTACGATCCGTAAGAAGCAGTTGAAACCCTGATGGGGAAAGGGGTGAATCAGGGGAGGGGCCTTGTTAAGGGCTTTCTGATCTCTCCCTTTATATTATTCCCCCAAATTCTCCCGGGAGACGTGAATTTTAACAGCAGCTATGAAAACTCAATGGCCCCGTCCTTTAATTTAAAATATACACCCATCCCCCCCAGAGGGGCTTTGAAATTTTAAACACACGAAAAAAATTAAAAGTTCAAAGCATTTGTTCTGTGTGTCAGACCCCGCTTTACATATGGGTAAAAAGATACAGATCAAAAATGTCGTGTGCGGGAAACCCCCTTTTACCGGAATGATGCTGAAGGTTTTCCCCAATACAGGGATGTTTTTATTTAAGCCCCCGTGTGTGTGTGGGGTGTGGTGGGGTTTTTGTGTGTGTGTGTGTGTGTGTTGTGTGTGTGTGTGTGTGTCTTGTGTGTGTGGTGTGTGTGGTGCGGCCCTGGGCGTGTGTGTTGTGTGCGTTTCGTGCGGTGTGTGTGGGGTGTGTGGGGTGTGTGTGGTGTGTTTTTGTGTTGTGTGGGGTCGTGGTTTTGTTTGTTTGTTGTGTTTTTATGTGTTGGGGGTGTGTGTGTGTGTGGCACCAAATCTGTATAGGCTTTGTGTTTTTTAATGTGTTTACCGTGTTTATTTCAGAGACAGACAGAAAGGCGTTTTGTGTTTGTAAAATTTAGTATTTGTGTGGGACTTGGATTGGTCTTGTCCGGGCTGGCTGTTTTGCCCTTTTTTCGGGCCCGTTTGTTTGTCTTTTGTTTGGGAGGGATGGGGAAATCTGTCTATTTTTCTGGGGTCGGGAAATTTGGGGGGTCCAAAACCCGGGGACAATAAAAATGGCAATATTGGTGTGAGCGTTTCGGCAAAACCCCCCAAATCGGAAAAATTTTAAAAAAAAAATCGATCGGGGGGTGGGGGTGGGGGGGAGGGAGGCGGGGGGTTAAATGGTCATCCCTTACTCGAACCTTTTTTAGTTTTTTAACCCTTTCCTCCTGGGATGCTGCTCCGGGGACGCAGAGCGTGTTATCAAACTTCTGTACCCGGGTTTCATTGAATCACCCCCAATCGGTTCTTTTCCCCCGGGGTCTGGTTGTTATGATGCAAAAACCCTGACAAGACCGTCGGAATAGCTTTTTGCTCATTTTTTTTTAAAATTGGAGTCTAAAAAAACCCCCCTTTGGCACGGAATCCATGTCAGAGGGAACCTGGGTCTCTTTCCCCGCGGGGGCATCTTTTTAAAATTGCAGTCATGGAATTAAAAATTTTCCCCCCCTCTATTCCCTAAAAAACCCCCTTTTCCCCCCCCCCGTTCAGCTTCCCCCTATTTTCGTTTTGCCAAAACAAAAAGGTAGGGTTTTCTGGAAAGAAAGGATTTTCTTCCAAAAAAACCCAGGGTTTTTAATCTCAGTCTGTCCCCTCCTCTTGACAAATGTTTTTTTTAAGAGTTGTTTTCCATCAGCAGGGCGTCCCCCACGGGGTACCCCCCCAGGGGGGCTGGTTTTTGAGCAGGGGAAAATTTTTATTTTATGATGTTTTTGCGGCGTCCAAACCACACACACACACACACCCCCACCACAACAACCACACCCAACCAACCCCCCCTGTTCTTCTCTCTTTTCCTCTCTCCCCTTTTTCCCCAAATACATACTATATATATATTTTTAAATTTTTTATATACCCACTTCTCCCGGGCAGGGCCCACCCAGCAAGCTTTAAAACCAAAAGGGTGGCCAAAAAACAACAAGCCAATAAAAAGTTCTTGTTTTCCCAACTTGTTCCTCCCCCCGACTTTAATTTCGAGTTTGTTCTGGCTCGATATGGACGACAGACAAATTGATAGAATCAAGGCCCCGCTTGGATTTTGGGCCCCGCACCCGCACTTTGCCACCAACCACAACCCCCCCCACAAAAACCACACACCCAAAACCCCCCCACCCCACCCCACCAACCACAAACCACGACGCACGCACGCAGCCCCGCCCCACTTTTCCACATACCCTATATTTTTTACAGATTTCTTGGGGGCTTCCTTCGCCGAGTTTTGCGGAAAAAGGGCACTGGGTTTTTCAGAAGCATGGATACTTTTTCAAACCCTTATTTGTCTAAAAAAAACAAGAAGGAAATGGCTTTTTTAAATAGCAGAAGGAAAAAGAGGGAAATGGTGAAAAATTTTGCCCTCAAAAGCATATTTTTCCCATTGGGAAACGTCTTTCCCCTTAATAAAACCCGTGTCATAATGAGTCCTTTAAAAGTAGAACATGTTTCCCCCAAAAAAAAATGCCGTTTTCCCGTTCCAGAAAAGGTTTTTTTTTGGGTTTTAAATGTTTTTTTTTTTTTATTTTGTTTTTGGGTTAATTTTTTTTTTTTGGAAAAAGCAACTTTCTTTTTCAAATTTGTTTTAAGGTGCACCCAAATAAAAGCTTTTGATGTGTTACGGGGGTTTTTAGCTTGTTGTTGTTTGCGGGCCGCCCCTGCGCTCCCTGTTGGTTGTTGTTGTGGGCTGCGGGGCTGCGGGTTGTGTTTTTTGTTGATTTTTGTTGTCGTTGTGCTGCTGTGTGTTTTGTGTGTCCCCTTTGGTTTTGTGTGTTTGCTGTTTTTTTCCAAGCCCAGCGCTTTCCCGTTTAAAGTCGGGAAAAACCTTTGGGAAATAGTGGTGTGTGTGGGTTTGTGGTGTGTGGTGGGTGGGTGTGTGTTGGGTGTGGGTGTTGTGTTTTGGTGTGTGTGTGTGTATGTGGGGTTGTGTGTGGGGTTTGTAGCGCACGGTGTGGTTGTGGGGTTTTGTGGGTTTTGGTGTTTTTTTTTTTAAATTCTATATCTGTTTTGGGAAAAAATTCAAGAGAAATTTAAAGTGAAAAAACCTTCGGGTGTCTAACGATATTAAAAACCCCTTTTCCCGGAGGTATTTCATTTTCTTGCCACAACCGGGTTAATTTCAATGTACCTTCCCTGTTTCTTTTTGGAAAAAAATTTTTCATTAAACTTTGATTTTAAGGAGGGGCCCCTGTTTTTTTTATCCTTCTCAGACCAAGGGTCGCCCTCGGGGGTTAAGCAAATTTTAAAGTTCTCTAAACTTTAGTACAAAGTGGCTTTTTGGGAAAAATTGATGTTTTTGAGGTCAGCTTTTTACTTTAGTTAGTGTTTTATTTATGTTTTTTAAAAATAAAGGATCAGGTAAGCAAAATTGGCCCCATAACCCCAGTCACCTTTTTTTGCCCCAAGGGGAAAAATTTAGTCTTAAAAGGACTTCCCAAACACTTATGTGGGACTTTTAAAAGGGACTTTGGTAAGTTGTCAAAACATTAGCCGCCCTTTTTTATAAAAACCCCAAAAAAAAAGAAAGAAAGAAAGAAAAAAACCCCAAAGGATATTCCCCAAAAAAGCTTGATTTTAGAATGTACTTGAGCTTTCCCTAAATTTTTTGGGGGAATTTGATAAAATGACAAAAAGGGCATGTGTGTTTTTTTCTTGATTAAAATGCCAAGGAAAAGGGGCCCAGCAAAAAGCAACACAACCAGGGGTTTTATGGGGAAATGTGCTAGGAGGATTTTGGAGGTATTCAATCCACTTTTTTTTAAAAAATCTAAAAGTATAAAATTTTCATCTCCAGTCCCAGTGTTTTGGATCTATAAATTATGGGGCCCGGTTTCCTTTTTTTTACTGTATTTCCCCTTAGAAAGGGAAATTGGGGATTAAAAAAAACCCAAACCAAAAAAACCCCCGGCGAAAAGGGAAACCGGAAATTTATTTGCCCTCCCCCTGTTTTGTTAGTCTGGAGGCCCCCGGGGCCCTTTTTTTTGTTTTCAGCAAAAAATCTCAGAGAAAATGGGCTGAAGGGAGTGATGTCCGGTAGGGTTTTGTGAACGTTTTTTGCTTTGCCCCAAGGAAAGAAACTTGAACCCGGCCCCGGGATCTTTTAATACCTAGGGGGGAGGGGGAGGGGGTTTTAGTTGTCACTTTCACGAAGGGTGTGGGCCTTTTGGGAAAATTTTGGGGAAAATGAGTGTATCGGGTAGCCGGTGTTGCCCCTTTGTGATCGTAACTATCCCCCGTTTGATAAAACCACATTTTTTGTTATTTGGGACTGAATATTAGGGCCCGCGGGTTTTTTTTTTTTAAAGATTGCTTCAGGGCCCCGGTAGCTTCTGTTGCTGAGAAATAAAAAAAGGGTATGAACCCCGTGTGTATCCCCTGTTTTGTCCCAAAGATACCATTAAGTTTTGGTCTTGTGTACCAATTTCTCTGAAATGTAATACTTCGAAAGATCTCTGATGTGTTATTTTCCGGGGAAAATTTAAACTTTAAAAGAATTTGGGGGGAAAGTGGGGGGGGAAGGAGGGGAAAAAACCAGGCTGTCGGGTTTTGGGGCCCTATTTTTCCCCCGGGAACCCTAAAAGATAAGCCGTTTCCCATGTGTCCTTTCTTTTGGGTTTAAATCCTTTTAATGCTGGGGCCCAGACTTCCCCCCCCCCCCCCCCCCCCCACCCCAAAAAACTTTTCCGGCATAATAATTGGAAAGCCGTGATTTGTTGTTTCCCCGCGGATTTTTGTCCCCCCACAACACACAAAAACAAACACAACCAACACCACCAAAAATCATTTTAAAAACCCTTTTTGTTAAATTTAAAAGCCCCTTCCCAAAAAGGGGAAAAGGGGTTGGGAGATGGAGGAGGAGGACTTAGTAGGAGAGAAAAGAAAAAACCAAAAAACCCCCTAGCCCCCCCAAAAAAAGTTAAGAAAGGGGGTTTTTAAATGGGGAAAGAAATTTTTAAATTAAAGAAATTTTTTCTATTCTTTAAAAACCCCAAACTCTTTCGATCCCCCCAGCCGTTTTTAGTTTAGATTCCACGCGCGAACGCTTTTAATCCCCTTTCCCCCATGCCAAAGAAGATCTAAAATTTAATTTGCTTGCGAAAGTGTTTTTTCGGCAGTTTTCATGAAGCGGGAAATCAAAAAAGAAACCTGCTCTATCCCAGTGTTGGAGTCTCGTGGCCCTTTGTCCTTAGGTGGGAAGGAAAACAGTAGCCCTTTTTTTTTTCCCGGGCTGTAAATTTCCAATCCAAAAAGGGTTTTTGGGGGAATAGGATGGGGGTTTTGTGGTGTGTGTGTGTGGGGGTTTGGGGGGGGGGGGGGGTTTTTGGGTGTAGAGTCCGTTTGTGTCGAGGGCCAAAAACTGGAGGGAATCACAAAACCCCACTTTGGGGAAGGTTGCCCCTGGGAGCCCGAGAAATCGGGAAACTTTCATCTTCCCAAAACGGGGAAAAAGGTGTCCTTGTGGTTTGAGGTTGGGTGGTGGGGTGGTGGTTGGTGGTGGTGTGGGGTGGGGGTGTGGTTTGGTGGTGGCCGGTGTGGGTTGGGGTGTGTGTGTGTGTGGTGGGGTGTGTGTGTGTGTGTTGTGTGTGCTTTGCGTGTTTGCGTACGTGCGTGGTGCGTGCGTGCGGGCGTGGTGGTGGGTTGTGTGTGTTGTGTGTTTTTCCCCCCTCCCCCCCCCCCCGGCCCCCATTTAACTTATAGAGGAAAGAGAATCACGTTTTGAAGAGAAAAAATAAAACTTTTAAGGGACGAAAGTTTTAATGTCATGCCAAATTTGTCACTTGGCCAATGATAGATCCCCCAGCCAGTTAAAAACCGGAACGAACGGGAAAAGGTGGGGGTGGTGGAGAAGATGGGGGGGGTTGAAAAGGAACAGTGGGGGCGGGGGTTTGGGGGAAGGCAAGGGGGGATTAAAGTGAAATATAGAACATATACTTGATAGGACTTATTTGTGTTGTTTTCCCTTCCTGGGGTTTCCACTCCCCTGTGGCTTTTCCTTTCCCCAAAAAACAAAATTTTTAGGGTGATAGCATTTGATAGTTGGGCATTTTTTTGTGCCTGTTTCCCCCAATTTCGTTTGTACTTAACAAAAGGGGAAACAATGTAAAAATTTTTGGGATTTTCATTTTAAAATGTTAATGGTAGCACTCTATTTTCCCTAATTCGATGAGGAGAGGAAAAGAGAGAGAGAGAAAAGGAGAGGGGAGAGGAGGAGA
The DNA here is from genome assembly GCA_033310375.1 of Conus canariensis. Classification (NCBI taxonomy): domain Eukaryota; kingdom Metazoa; phylum Mollusca; class Gastropoda; order Neogastropoda; family Conidae; genus Conus; species Conus canariensis. Next base: position 11,273 of record JAMYXO010003897.1, on the reverse strand, counting down.
GGGAGGGAGAGGAGAGGAGAGAAGCAGCCGACAGAAGCCAAGCAGACGGCCCAAAGGACAGACAGAGCCCGAGAGACAGAGAGAGGTGGGGAGGGACGGAGGGCCGGAGAGGGGTTAAAATGGGAGTATATTGTTGAAACTTCCCCTTGTTTTGACCTGGATTTCTTCAAAGTCCCTCAAATTTCATACTTTCCCTCTTCCAAATCCCTCATGACTTCCCCGAACGTAAGTGGTAAAGTTCTGTTGCATCCCCTGACCCCAAAAAAGAAACACCTAAAAATCTATAAAACCGAAAAAAACGACCCTTTAAAATTGCAGTAAAGGGGAAAAATTTGTTTAATGGGGGAATCGCTTTCCAACTTTCCCTTTTTTGTAGTGAGTTATAAAATGTTGTTGAGTTTGTGATTCTTAAAACCAATAATTTTCATGGTTGGCCCCAATCCCCCCCGCTGCCTCATCCCTCCCAATCGAAGATTTTTGCCCAAAAGTTTTTTGAACTTTTAAACTCCCTTTCCTTTGTGAACTACAACCCTGTTTCTTTCTTGCCCAAAAGTGAATATGAAACGGCCATTGTTTTGTTGTGACTGGGGGGGGAAACAGAAATAGGGGAAAGGGTTAAAATTGGCATTGTCTTTTTGGACTCCCATGTGTGTGTGGTGTGTGGGGGGGGGGAGGGGGCGGAGGAGAGGGGAGGGGGAGGGAGGGGAAGGGGAGAGAGAGAGAGAGAGGTTTTTTTTTTTAAAATTGAGTTTTTTTGTGGTTTGGTTTTGGGGTTTTTCCGGTGTGTCTGTCTGTGTTTTTGTTTGCCCTTTTGGTCTGTTTGTCTTCTAGAAAGCTGTCGTTGACCCCCCCCCCCGTGCTTTTAAATTATGGCGATTTGGTTGGCTTTTGGGGCCGATAACAAGTTTGACAGAAAATTGAACAGGGGGGTTTTCAAAAGTTTTTTGGGCTTTTGGGAAACCCTTGCTTTTTTTCATTTCTGGGAAGGCTGGCCTCTGTGCAGGCGCTGTATCAATGTGTGTTCCCTGGTTCGGGTAAATCGTTACCCGCCAGGTCGTTGCCATCTTTTGGCTGGGGGGGGGGGGGGACTAGACAAAAGATTTTGAATAGCTGTGCTCATTGTATTTTCCGATTTCCCCCCAAAAAAAAAACCATGCCCTTTGGAACGGATCCATGTAAAATGCCCCCTGTGTTCTTTTGTCCGTCCTTTGGTTTCCTTAGTTATAATCCCGGTCATGGAAGTCAAGAGTCCCTTTTCAATTGCCAAAAGGGGTTTGGCTTTTTTCCCTTTGTTTGTTTGAAGGGTTCTTGATTTGTTTTTTTCCCAAAAAAATTTAGTGGATGGATCTGGAAAAAAGAGACTTCAAAGGGGGGTCAGAAGTTTTTTTGGGTCTCCGTCTTTTGTCCTTGTTCCCAAATTTTTTCCCTTCAGATTTTGCTTTAAAGCGGGGCTTTTCCCCCAAAAGAAAGTGAGTAAAAAGAAAAAGGGAGGACCTTGAATCGTTTGGGTTTAAAGAGTTATTCAAAATAAAGTGTTCCCCCCACCCCAAACCCCAAACCGTCCCATCCCCCACACAAAAGCGTAAAGGGGGGCAAGGCCGGAGGGGTTTTGAAAACAAAAAAAAAAAGAGGGCATTTCATCCCCTGATTTTTTTTTTTTTTTTCCCGTCAATTCAGCAGCTGTCTAGTGAGTTTTTCCCTTCCCCTGGGTAATCAAAAGGATGGGGTTTGTTTTTTTTAAAAAAATTTTTCCCCTTCCACAATAGTTTTTTTTTTCCTTTTTGGGAAAAAGCATACCAGTGGGGTTATTTTTCATTTTTTGAATTGGTAATGTTTCTTTCCGCCCGAAAATTTAAAGGAAAAAAAAGTCAGGGGGTTATATCCAGGTGCATCCCTTGACATGAAAGTCAAACTAAATAAAGGACAGTTCCAATTAAAGTAAATCCACCCAGTTAGCGAACCCCCAAAAAAAGAACACAAGCCAAAAATCGAGGACAAAAAAAAAAAATATGATTTTCCATCTTCGGGCCCCTTCCCGGGTTTTAAAAAAAATTCCCGGGGAGGACGGGCTGAAAAAATTTTCCGTGCTTTTTTCTTCTGTGTCAGGATGTTTTCCCCAAAAAGGAAAGTCCCCCCTTGACACCAAAAAAAATCCCCGCGAAAAAAAAAAACCCCTGCGTTTGGTTTTGTTATTTTTTTTTCTTTTCCAAAATTCTAATGTTGTAGAGTAAGCAGCAGCACCAGTCGTTAGTTATTTAGTTTTGTAGTGAAAGAAAGCGTAGTAGAAAAGGTGTATTTAGTTGTAGCAGTAGTGGTGTAGCAATAATATTTTTTTAGTCTTTAGTTGTTTTTTTTTTTTATTTTTGTTTTTGTTTTTTTGCGGAGCGTTTTTGTTGTTGTTCGGGCCTAATGCACACTTTCCAAATGATTTTTTATGGAGGCTTTTAAAAATTTGTTTTTTCACTTTAAAATTTTTCTCTCTTTTCTCTCTTCTCTTCTCTCTTTCGTTTTCTTCTGTCTGTCTGTCTGTCTCTCCCTTCTCTCTCCCCTTCCCCTCTTCCCTGTGCGGGGGGGTGTGTGTGTGTGTGTGTGTGGTGTGTGTGTGGTGTACGGTGTGTGTGTAAGTGTACGTGTTTTAAATGTGTGTGTGGGGTGTGTGGGTGGTGCTTTGCGTGCGGTGAGTGTGTGTGTGTGTGTGTGTGGGGGTGTGTGTGTGTGGTGTGGGTGTGGGTGTGTGTACACGCGCGAGTGGGGGTTGTGCTTTCCCCTTAATCCCGATTAAATTCTTTCTTCAGGAAATTTAATTTTTTTTATTTATGTTGACATTTTCTTCATTAAATTTGGGGATAAAAAAACCCCGGGCCCATGGCAGTGGTGTGTTTGTGTGTGTGTTTTGTGGGGGTGTGTCCCGGCGCGCGCGCGGGGGTTTGGGGTGTTGTTGTGTGGTGTGTGTGGTGTGGGGGAGAGAGAGAAAAGGAAAAGGAGAAAGGGGAGACGGACGGAAGCCGGCCGACCCCCCGTAGATGGACAGGGAATGTGGGGCTGTTGTGGTGTGTGTGTGTGTTTTGGGTGTGTGTGTGTGGGGTTTTGTGTGCGCGCGTGCGGGTGTTTGGGGTGTGGTGGTGTTTCCCCAAAGTTTTGTGACTCCCCTCTTTTAGCCCCCGCGGTTGGGTGGGGCCCAATTCTGGGGACTGAAAGTGGTGTTTTAATTTTAAGGTACCCCCCCCCTAAAAACCCGGGTTTTTCTTCCCCCTTCTCCGCCCTGGGGGGGAAGTTGGTTTTCTTTTTGCGGACGAAGGGGCAGTTATTAATTGCCAGGTCCCTAAAACGACCCGTTTTTGGCCCAGGTTTTGTGTTTTGGGGATTTTCCCGGATCAGAAAAAAAAAAATTTTTGAATTGCTGCACATTTTTTTAATATTTTGAGGCAAAAAAAACATGTCGTTTGGATGAAACCCATTATGCAAACCGAAAGCTTTCTTTCCCCCTCTTCCCTTTCTTGTTTTTTAAGTATTTAAAAGATATTCGGGAAAAAGTAAAGGTTTTTGTTTTCTAATTATCACCCAAAAAAGATTTTTTCTTGTGGTGTTGTTTTTTTTTGAATTTTTTTAAAACTTTTTAAAATTTGATGTGCATACTTTTTTTGGAACCAGTAGTCAATGGACTGTGTTTGGGGGAAAAAGGGTTTTTAAAGGGAAATGAGTTTTTTTTTTTTGTTTGATCCTGTTTTTTCCCCTTTTTTTCATTACCCTTGCTTGAAATTAATTTACATAGAATGCTGAAAAATTAAGTAGGGGGGGGAAAACAAGTGGGGGTTAAAAATTTTTCAGTGGGTTATAGTTTGATTGGAAAAGATTTGAATTTAAAAAAAAAAAAAAAAAAAAAAAATTAAAAGGAAAAAGCCCTTTGGGGGGAATATTTAAAAATTTGAAAACCCCTTACTGCTGTGGGGGACCGCCGTAATCCCTCTCGAAGACACTTTTTTTTGTTTTTGCCTGTTTCCTGGGGCCTTTCTTTCCTTTGGGAGGGAAACCTCATCAGGGAGCAGGCTGATTTTTGTCTGTGTTTTTGGTTTTCAAATGAGACCCCCCAAAGGGCCAAAATTCTGTGGTTTTTCTCCCCCAAAAGGGGTTTTAAAAAAAAGAATCCAAAAACCCAAAAAGGGCAGCCGGAAGGGTAGTAAAGGGGCCCAAAAACCAAAAGTGTGGAGAGGAAAAAAGTTGTAAAAACCTAAAAGCATTTTTTAAAACCTTAAAAATTTGGGGAAAAACTTTGACCCAAAGTTGGGGAAATCCTTCGGGAGGGCAAGGGGATCAAAAGATAGGGAAACAGTTGAGGGGTTTTGCTTGCTGTTAAATTTAAAACCAAAGAAATTTGGTGGCAAAAAAGAATTGAAAAGGAAAACCTAAAATTGGGGATCCAAAGAGATGCAATTCCCCCTGTTGACCAAACAATGGGAATGCTAAAACAATTAAGTGTGGGGGGAAAAAATTTGCGGTTAAAAATTTCTTCGGGGTCGTTTGTAATGATTGGCAAAGATTTGAACGTAAAAAAAAAAAAAAAAAAAAAAAAAAATTGGAAAAAGCCAAGGGGGGGAATATATTATAAAAAGAAAACCCCTTCATAGCTCCCGGGGGAAACCGGGCCCGAAACCCCTCTCGAAAAAAATTTTATTTGTTTGCCTGCCCCTGGGTTTTTTCGTCGGGGGATCGGACAAAAGGGAGACCCGGTGTTTGTGTCTGTGTTTTGGGTAAAAATTTAGGACCCCCAAGTCCATAATTCTGGGTGTTCTCCCCCAAAGGGGTTCAAAAAAAAAAACCAACAGCCCCCCAAGCACCCAGCGAAGGGTTTTAAAAGGGAAAACAAAACAAAATTTGTGGAGGGGAAAAAAAATTTGGGCTGAAAAACTAAAAGCATTTTTAAAAACCCCGTTTTAAAATGTGGGAAACAATCTTTGAGCTATGTTGAGGATCCATTCAGGATGCAAGGGAGATCAAAAGATATGGAACATTTGTGAGTGGTCAGCTTGCGGGTTCCCAAAAATAAGCTTGGGGTTTTGGAAAGAATTGTCAGAAAAACCTTTTAAACTATATTTTTTTAAAATATATTTTAATAAAATTGATTTCTGAAGGGTTACCCAGTAAAAGGAAAGTCTTAAAAAAAAAAGGGGATTGAGTTTTTCGAAGATGAAATTTTTATTTTTTGTTGTATGTTGGCTAAGAGTGGGAAACCAGAACCCGTTAAGTAGAAAAGGAGAAAAAAGAGGTTTTAATAGGAAAAGGAATGTTGCCCGAACGTTCCAGTTTGCCCTGGGAATTTATTCGAAACATTAAAGTAGTCTTGGGGGGTTTTTTCCCTTTCAATGCTTATAAAAAGAGTAGTTGTTAAAAAAAGGAAAACCCAAATTTTCCGGGTTTTTAAAGGGGAAAATTTTTTCCCTTGTTTTAAAAAAAATGGCATAGCCCTGGGGAGTTTTTTTGTGTTTTTTTTAAAATATTGGCTGTTTTTCTAGTTGATAAGTTGTTGTGTTTTTGATGTCGTGTGTATTGTTGTTAAAAGGGTTTGGTTAAAGTTGTGCTGGTGTTTTTCGCAGAAATGCAGTCAGCTTTTGGGTTTTGCGGCCGCGCGCGGCCGGGGTTTGTGTGTGTATATTTATATTTTGTGTGTGTGTTGTTTGTTGTGTGTGGTGTGTTGTGTGTGGTGGGGTTGTGTGTGTTTGTGTGTGGGTGGGTGTGGGGGGTGGGGTTTTGTGTGTGTGGTTTCTGGTTTTGCGTGGTTCGTGCGGCGAAAGTGTGTTTTTTAAGTTAGTTTTTCCCATTTCCGTTTTTTCCCTTTTTAATGATATTAGAAAAAAATTAAGAAAGGGAAATGAGTGGAGAGGAAAGGGAATTGTGAAATGAAAAAGGGGCGAAAGGGGCCTAGTGGGGTGTGCGTTTGTGTGTTTTGTGTGTGTGTGTAGGGGTTGTTTTGGGTTGTGTGTGAGTGTGTGTGTGTGTGTGGTGTGTTTTTTGGTTTTGTGTGTGCGTGGTGCGTGGGTGTGTGTTGTTTGCTTTGTGCGATTTTCCCCCAATGAAAAGAAAAAATTTTTCAAAAATTTTAACCTTTAAAAGAAAATTCCCAAAAAAAAAACCCCAAAACCCCCCAAAAAAAAACCCTAAAAAAATATTTACACAAAGGGGCCCCAAAGGGGTTCCCTAAAGGGTTTTAAAATGTAAAAAGGGTGAAGATTCTGGAAAATGCAGGGGAAATCTTTTTGTCGGGAAGTTGGAGGGGGAAAGGGGATTTTTAAAATGGAAAACAATCAAAAAAGAAAATGCAGGTATTAAAAACTGTCGATTTTTCCACAAGCGCATTTTTAAAATTTCTGGGGTTTTTTGTACAAAGGGGTTTAATTTTAAACCCTATAAAGAGAGTTCCTTTTCCCAAAATTTTTTTTGAAAAAATGTACAAAAGTCTTTGTATAAAAATTTACAATTTGAAGGGGGTTTTAATGGACGGTAGTTTTTTGATTTCTTAAACCCCAGTCAGGGGAAGAATTTGTGCATGTTTTTTAAAAAGGGTACTGAATCTTTTACGGGATTAAAAAAAGACCAAAAGAGATCTTTTTAAGAGCCCCATAGGCTTCGTAAAGACCCCCAAGTATTTTAAATATGGACAGAATTTTCGGGATTTTTTGGGAAATTCCCATAGGGGCCCGTTCTGTCTCCCCCATTCTTTCCTAAAAACCCCCAACAGTGTGACGGAACCCCGCAAAAGTAAAACTGTTACCCCTCAGATCAAAGGTAATGGATAAGAATTTTTTTTTTTCGGTGTTTAATTCCCCGGCGGGGATGGTAGCGCAATAGTTTCCTTTTCTTGAAAAAACAGATTTGGAATCAACACAAAAAATTTATTCTGAAAAATCCCCGTGGAATGTCAAAAATTAAAATGCAGGGGCCCTTTGAATTGCTATTATTTCCCAGCCGAAAAAGAAGAAAACCCCTTTCCAAGATAAAATTGTTTTTCTGTTTTCCCCAAAACAGGAAAAAAAAAAAGGGCCGAACCGGGCTTTTCCCTTTTTAATAGGGACCCTTTTGTAAAATTTTTAAAGTGTTTAGGATTTTTTATCGTAATATTTTGGACTTGGAAATTCCCCCAAGCGTTATTATTAACTTTTTTTTTGAAATCAGTGTATTTAAAAATAAAACCCTTGCTGGGAAAATTTCCCCCAATGAGGAAAGGGATTTCAGGGGATAAGTGGGGGCTATGGTTTTGGTTTAAATTTTGGCAGATTTCAACGGTTTGAGGAATATTTAAGGATGGTTTTTTTTTGTTCTTTATTTTTTTTGCCCCCTTTTTGGGAAAAATTTAAATTGTGTTTCCCAAGTTCACCCTCTTTTGAGTTATGAAAAAGCAGAACATTTTTGGGAAAGGGTTTGGGGGCACAAGTAATTTTCGAAAAAACCCATCAGGGGCAAACGCCAGCTTAGAAATGCCCCAAAAATGGAAGCTTTAAAGGGGGAAACCCCCGGGCTATTTTGTATGCCTTGCAATCTATGTTTGTAATTTTTTTAAAAGGGATACTTAGGGCTGAAAAATTATTTCCCTGTGCAAAAGGGGAAATCTTGCTGCCAAAATTTTTTGGAAAAATAAATTAAGGGCCCCGTATCTTGCCCCCAAACTTTTGGTAACTCAAAACCTTTTAAGAAGTTTTTAGAGTTCCGCTTGAGTTATGATATATTGAATTGTGGGGTTCCTGAAAAATTTTTTGAAGTAAGTTTTAAAAACCCCAAAAAATTTAGGAAAATTGGGGAGGAAAGCACAGCGCCCTTTCCATCTTAAAAGTAGGGGTCATGAAAATTCCACCAGCGAAAAAAGGGCATATATGAGATTTTCAGCACCCAGACAAAACCCCATTTCAAAATAAATCTAGCGATAGGGGTAATTTCCCCTTTGTTAATTTTTTCATGTATGAAATTTGACCTTAAAGGTTGTGTTCTTTTTAAAGAAACCCTTACCAAATAAAAAATGTCATCAGCATTTTAAAAATTAAACGGGAAATTTTTTAGAAATATTTTTGGGTGGATCTGGGTTAGGATTTTAAAAAGAAAGGGTCATTTACAAAAACCCTGAGGGATCCCCATCCCCACAAATCTCTTGTAGAATATGAAATTTCCCATTTTGTTTGAATTTTTGTTAGCCAAAAAATTCTTTGAAGTAATCAAAAAATGTGCCCAGAGAGCCCATCTTTTTAAAGTTTATTAAAAGTCGTCATCCCCGATTGATCTTACCCCTTTTTTAAACCCTCAAAGGGAAATTTGAAAGTACTTTTTTTCCCCGGGCAAATTGACGTTTTATTGGTTTGAAAGCTTTAAAAGGTGATAAAACATTCGATCGGCCTTTTCTAAACCAGTTTGGCATTGGAAAAATGTCCGTTTTTTCACTGAAAAAGAAAGTCTTTTTAAATTACCAATTTTTTATTATTTTAAACAGTATGAGAGGTGAGGCGATGGGGACGATAAACTATTAAAAAACAAGTTGGGTTTTCCCTGTTGGGGGAAGGGCAAATGCCCGAATCTTTCCAAACGTTGGAGTTTTCCCCATCTACCCAAAACTTTTTTTTAAATTAGGGTTTTAAAAAAAGGTTGAAAAATTGTTTGGGAAAGGGTTTCCCTTTAAACCATTTCGTTTGAGACTGGTCAAAACCAACCTGATGTTTTCTTTGTTGGAAATGACGATTTGGGATTTCTTAATTCTTCAAATGTTATTTTGCTTTTTTAAAAAATTTTGGTTGTTTTCTTCGGGGTCAGAAAGTTTTGGGGTTATTTGTTTTTGGTTTTTTCCCCCTAAAAGTTTGCACTTGTCTGAGGAAAATTTTTGGAGCTTTTTTTGCAAAAAAATCAGCAAAAAAGTTAGTTTTTTGAGCTGATGTTGGGAATTGTTCATCCCCAAAGGTGTTTGGGAAAGGGGAAAAAGTATTCATGTTTCATTTGTGTATCTTTGCCCATCCCTTTTTTAAAAAATCTTTTTTTATCATTCCTTCTTTTTAAAAAAAATGATGCCCGGAAAAATGGTTTTTGGGGCTTTTTCTAAACCCAAATTATTTTTCTTTTTTTTGCCGTTTCTGGGGGTAAGTCATTACTTTTTTGTTTTTGCGTGTTTTTAAAACTTTGATTTCTTTTTTTAACCCGCATCGTTGGGTTTCCGTCCCCCAAAACCTTCCCGGTTTTTAGAAAAATTTTGTCTGAAAAATTTTGGGGAATTCCCTCGGGCGTTTTTAAAGGCCCGATTCAGAAAAGTTAAAAGAAATTTTTAATCAATATCGGGGTTTTTCCCCGCATGTTTACTTGGGGCCTTAAAATGGACTTGAATTTTTTCCGGGTAGTCTGTGTGTGTGCGCGCGGGGCGGGGCGCGGCGTGGGGTGTGTGTGTGTGTGTGATTTGTGTGTGGTGGTGGGGGTGGTGGTGGGGGTGGTGGTTGTGGGGTGGGGGTGTTGGTTATGGTGGGAACGGGTTTGGGTTTGGGGCAAAAAAAGGGAAAAATTAGAATTGCAGTTTGTATTTGAGGGGTTTAAAAAATCCCTTTTCCCCAAAATTTTAAAAATATGTTTTTATTTTTCCTTTTGCATCAGAAAAGTTTTTTAAAAACGTACCCTTTTTTCCCCTTAATTTGTGGAAATTTTTGTGTTCAATCGGATCTTGAACCCCCCAGTTTCTTTTTCCCCTTTTTTTGGAAATCTTTTTTTTCCCCAATTTCTGTTTATCAAGTTTGGTACCCCCTGAATTTCCCTTGGGGTAACTGAAGTTTGGTTTAAATTCTGTGGCCCTGCTTTAAATTGTGCGACATTATTTTTTTTTTTTTCCCCTTTACCCTCAATTTTTAAACCGGAGAAAAGGGAAGAAAAAGAAGAAGAAGAAGGAAGAAAAAGGAAGAAGAAGAAGCTTTGTTAAAAACCGGGAAGAAAATGATTGAAAATTTTTTTCCGCTCTTTTGTGTTTTTTTCTCATTGAAAAAACCAACTTGTTGGATGGTGTCGATTTTTTTGCTCAAAGAAAAGAGGCCAAGTTACTCCCGGGTTGAAAGAAAAACTGCCCAAAACCCCGGCGCCTGTTCCAAAAAGGGCAGACCAGCAGGACTTTGCTGGGCAGAAAAACCCACTGTTGTTTTAAAAGTCAAAAAGTCTATCCCCGCAGCTAATGGAAGGGAAAAATCAAGGGAGCGAATGGGGATATTCCGTTGCTTCTTGATTTGGGGGAAACGCCCCACGGTGTAAATGAATAGTACCATTTAAAAACCCCCAATCATGTATGTGGCCCCAGGGAATTGTGGGGAAGGTTTTCTTTCCCCGTTTTTTTTTTTTTTTTTTTTTTTTTTTTCGCTTTTTTTTTTCCCCCCTTTTCCCCTTTTTCGGGGAAAATTATTGTCACACAGCTCTTTGGTCATCATATACAGCACACTAAAACCCACGCCCCAGCCCCCTAATTCAGAAAGAGCGGGTCTTTTTTCGATTTTTTCATGCCATGAAAAACCACCAGAGAAGAAACTGCATTGCGTGTTCTTTTTGGTGGTTTTCCCCGTGGTACCTGTTTGAACAAAAATTCATAGGAGCCTTCTTCAAAGGGCCCCTTTTTGGAAATCAATTTTGTTTTATTGGGGTAGAAAGGGCCGTGCCCGGCCCGGCCTCGGGGGGGGGCCCCTCCGTCAGACCAAGCTGTCCTATGATCTTGTGATCCCGTTGTTTTTTGACAATGGACAGGGGCAATAAAGAAGTCTGTAAACACCCAGATTTTTAAAGGGCCACAAAATGGCCCCTTTAATTCCCCCCGTCTTGGGACGGAATTGGGTTTGGGTGAAATGATGCTTTGGGGAGGGTTTTATCTGTTTGGGAGATAAAAAGGGACGGGGTTTTTTTGCAAATTTTTCCCTTTCACACTTATTACCCGTAAACCCCCAACGAGTTGCACATACCCCACTTAGAAAAATTAGAGCATTTCCCCATCAAAGGGATGTATTTTCCCGTTTTGATTCCAGCCCTTTCCCATTAAGACCCCCGAAAGAACGCTTGCTTTGGCTGATGAGGTTGTGCCAAACAAATAAAATTTGGTAATTGATGGGAATCGACCCAAAGGGCTTTCACCCCCCATGCTTCAGTTTTAAACCCCATAGCACCAAAGGTGCGGGTCTTGAATCCCCTGATTGTGAACGGGGGGCCCGTTTGTTGTGTACAAAATACGGGAACCATAGACCAAAACCCTAATAAAATGAAAAGTTCCCGGGCCCTTATCTTTTTCTTGT
>JAMYXO010000389.1:42500-49693 GCA_033310375.1 Conus canariensis | reverse complement strand
TTTTTTTTTGGGTTGGGGGGGTTTTTTTTGGGGGCCCGGGGGAAAAAAAAAAAAAAAAAAAACCCCCCCCCCCCCCTTTTCCAAAAAAAAAAGGGGGGGTTTTGGGGGGGGGGGGGGGGGTTTTTTTTTTTTTTTTTGGGGAAAAAGGGGGAAAAAGGGGAAAAAAAAAAAAAAAATTTTTTTACCCCCCCCCCTTTTTTTTTTTTGGGGCCCCCCCTTTAAAAAGGCCCCCCCCCAAAGGAAACCCCTTTTTGGGGGCGAATAAAAAAAAACCCCCCCCCGGGGGGGGGCCCCCCCAAAAAAAAAAAAGGGAACCCCAATTTTAAAAGGGGGTTTTTTTGGATTTCCCCCCAAAAAAAAAAAGGGGGGGGTTTTTTTCCTTTTTAAAAAGGGGGGGGGGGGTTTTGGGGGAAAAAAAAAGGGGGGGAAAAATTTTTGGGGGTTTTTAAAAAAAAAAAAAGGGTTTTTTTAAAAAAAAAATTTTGGTTTTTTTTTTTGGGGAAAAAATTAAAAAAAATTAAATTTTGGGGTTTGGAAAAAATTTTTTCCCCTTTTTCCCTTTTTTCCCCTTTTTCCTTTCCCCTTTTTTTGCGAAAATTTTTTTTTTTTAACCGGGGGGTTTTTTTTTCCCTTTTTTGGGAAAAACCCCCCTTTTTTTTTTTAAAAAATTTTTTCCCCCCGGGCCCCCTTTTTTGAAAACCAAAAAATTACTTTTCCCCAAAAAAAATTTTAAAAAAAAAAAAAAAAAAAAAGAAAAAAAAAAATTTTCCTTTTTTAAAAAAACCCCCCCCGGGGGGGTTTTTTTTTCCCCCTTTTTAAAAAAGGGGAAAAAAAAAAACCCCCCCCCTTTTTTTCCCCCCCCCCCCCCCCCCCCCCCCTTTTTTAAAACCCCCCCCCCCAAAAAAAAACCCCCCCCCTTTTTTTCCCCCTTTTCCCTTTTTTTTTTTGGGGTTTTTTAAAATAAAAAAAAGGGGGGGCCCCCCCCAAAAAAAAAAAAAAAAGGGGGGGGGAAAAAAAAACCCCCGGAAACCAAAAAAAACCCCCCCCCTTTTTTGTCCCCAAAAAAACCCTTTTCCCGTTTCCCCCCCAAAAAAAAAAAACCCCCCCCCCGGGGAAACCCTTTTTTTTTAAAAAATTTTTTTTCCCCAAAAAAAAAAGGGTTTTTAAAAAAAAATTTTTTTTGGGGGGTTTTCTTTTTGGGTTTTTTTTCCCCCAAGGGGGCCCCCCTTTTTGGGGGGGGTTTTCCCAAATTTTTGGGGGTTTTCCCCCCCAAAAAAATTTTTTTTTTTTGGGGGAAAACCCCGGGGGAAAAAAAATTTTTTTCCCCGCCCCCGGGGCCCCGGGGGGGGCCCCTTTTTTTTGGGGAACGGGGGCCCCCCTTTTCCCCCCCGGGGGGGGGCCCCCCAAAAAATTTTTACCCCCTTTTTAAATTTTTTTTTCGGGGGGCCGGGGGGGGGGCCCCCTTTTTTTTTTTAAAAAAAAAAAAACCCCCCCCCAAAAAAAGGGGGCCCTTTTTCCCGTTTGGGAAAGGGGGTTTTCCCCCCCCCCCCAAAAAACCCCAAAAAAAATTTTTCCCCCCGGGGGGGGGCCGGGGCCCCCGGGGGGGGGGTTTTTAAAAAAAAAACTTTCCTTTTTTTGGGGGGGGTTTTTTTTTTTTTTGGGGTTTTTAAAAAACAAAATTTGGAAAAAAATTTTCCCCCCCTTTTTGGAAAAAAAAAAATTTAAAAAAAAAAAGGGCCAAAAAAAATTTGGGGTTTAAAAATTTTTTCCCCGGTTTTTTTTTTTTTAAAAAAAACCCCTTTTTAAGCCCCCAAAAAACCCCCTTTTAAAATTTTTTTGGGGGGGGGGGGGGCCCTTTTTGGGGGGTTTTGGGGGTTTTTAAAAAAGGGTTTTTTAAATTTTTTTGGGTTCCCAAAAAACCCTTTTTCCCCCCCAAATTTCCCCGGGGGAAAAAAAATTTTTTAAAACCCCCCGGGAAAAGGGCCCCGGAACCCTTTCCCCCCCTTTTCCCCCCGGGGGTTAAACCGGGCCCCCGGGGTTTAAAAAATTTTTTGGGGGTTTTTTGGGCCCCTTTTTTTTTTAAAAAAGGGGGGGTTTGGGGGAAAAAAAAAAAAAAAAAAAGGGGCCCCCCCCCCCCCTTTTTTTTAACCCCCCTTTTTCCCCCCCAAAAAAATTTTTTTAAAAAAAATTTTTTTTTCCGTTTAAAAAAAAAAAAAATTTTTTTGGGGGGTTTTTTTTTAAAAAAAATTTTTGGGGGGTTTTTTTTTTTTTTTTTTAAAAAAAACCCAAAAAAATTTTTTAAAAGGAAAAAAAAAAAAAAAAAAAAAAAAAAAAAAAAAAAAAATTTTTTTTTAAAATTTTTTTTTCCCCCCAAAACCCCCGGGGGGTTTCCCCTTTTTTTTTTTTTTTCCCTGGGGTTTTTTAAAAATTTTTGGGGGGGCCCCCCCCCTTTTTTTTAAAAAAAAAAAAGGGGGGTTTAATTTTTTGGGCCCCCTTCGGTCCGTCTGCGGCCCAAAGACCCTCGATTTGCCTGCCCGGCCCTTGGGAACAGGACACCAAACTTGCCCCGGGAGCTCCAACAATCGGGCCGGGAGCACTTTTGGGGAAAAGGGCCCAAAGTAAAAGTTTCCGGCTAAGGGCCCCTTGACATAGGGGGGCCTAGGGGTTTTAGGCCCCCTCAGCCTCCGGGAAATCACCAGAAATATCGGGCCGGCTTCGTCCCGGCTTTTGGTCTTGCCTGGCACAGGTCGTAGAAAGCGTCCTCTGGTGACTTCAGTGCCCCGAACAGCCCGTTTAGCTGCTGTAATATTAGGGCAGCATCGGTGGTGGAGAGGCTGCTGACGTACTGGAGGGCTGGTCCCCGAAGATGGCGTTTGATGAAGGCAGTTTTGTTCACAACTGCCTCATCCTTCAGAATATCTCGCATGACGGAATACCATTCCCCAAAGGTTGTCTCCTGTGGTGACGTTGGGGGCAGGCCGGTGAAAAGCTTCCCCTTTGGGACCATGGGTGGTGCCTGGGTGACCACGGTGATCTGTCCATGGGTGGCCCGTCGCAGTCTAGCTTCCAGCTCGGAAACAGCCTGCTGGTGCTGCAACTCTAGTCGCCTCAGCTTGTCCTGCAAGGTCGCCACATCTTCTTCCCCTCCTACTGCAGCTGGTGCCGAGTCTTCGGCCTCATCAAGTTCCCTGGCTTCTTCCTCGGACGACATCGCTCGCTCTTCTCGTTGACGTTGCTAGAGCCCTTGTTACTATCCTGATCCAACTAGTCTCTTATTGGGCGCCAAAAATGTAAACCTCCCCTTGTTCCTACTGTAAAGAAACGCACAAGGGGAGATCGGGTTCGGGAGAAAGTTGGACTAGGTTCATCCAAAAAAGACAAATGAGTCAGGCCCAGTGAAGATTTGCTTTCTTTTAGTTTGGTCTATAAAGCGAAAAGAGAAACGTAAAGGTAAAGACAGAGAAAAGGTCAAACTAAAAGTAAAGCGAAACAATAAGGAAAGGTAATGAAAAAGAAAAGGGGAAAAGAAAAAGGGCTCTAGCAACCGTGGCATTTCTGGTGCCATCAGACACCATCACCACACTTCACAGACTAAGGTGTAGTCCTCTCCGTTTGAGATTTGGGGCCTGACTGGATAACTCAGTAAATTCCCAAACCCCAACGCTTTCCTTTGGCGCCCCCTAGGGACGCCATCCTCTCAGATCCCTACGCCTCATGAATATTTATAAGGGTTTTACATGCTTAACAGCAGCAATTAACTACAAACTTCATATCACCTACATGTCCCTCTAACCTAAGCATACAACATCTTCGCAAACATTGCGTGATCCGAGGTCTCACAAGTTTGAAATACAAAATAGTAATCAGAACTATTTCCCTTAAAATCTCCCCGGCTGAGCAACATCCTAAATAGTAAGCCCCTCCCACAACTACTGATCTTCATCTTACATAATGGGGCTGGCACCTCCATAAACTTTCCCCGGTCTAGCCGAGAGTATTCCCTCTTTGGAATTTCCGGCCCGTCGCCGGTCAGTGCCCACAAAGGAATTCCTCCTTAGATCGCCACACAACTGGGCGAACTCATCGGGGGTCATCAGACTACCTGCCTTGGTTAATTTAAACATCAACCGTGGCACTCCACAGTGGAAGCACAAGAATCTCTGGTACACCATAGGTGGTGTACATGATAATAATAGTAATAATAATAATCATAATAATAGCAATAATAGTAGTAGTGATAATAATGATGATAATAACAATCATAAGGATAACAATAATAGTCACACACACACACACCCACACACACACAACGCGCGCGCGCGTCTAATACCACAGAAGTTTATTTTTTTAAGATGTAAAATGAAAGTACTACTACTACTACTACTATACATACACATACACACACTCACACGCATACGCGCAACACACACACACACCCACACACACACACACACACACACCCCACACAACACACACACACACACACACACACCACACACACACACACGTGCGCGCGCGATTATAACAATGGTGATAATAATGAAAATAACAACAACAATACGACGACGACGACGACGACGACGACGACGAGATGATGATGATGATGATGATGATGATGATGATCCAACAAGAACTAGCATGAACCACGTTCTACACGGAAAACAAGAAATGGAATCACTACCCTCACCCACCTCCACCCCCATTCCACCGCCATCTCCACCACAATCTCCACTCCCAAGTTACTGCTCGCACCCTCTTCCTCAACCACCACCACCTATAAAGAAAGAGGAAAAAAAAAACCCATGGAAAAGACAAGGAAGACTGAAAAAGGGGAACAACGATAGAAAGAATATAGAATTAAATAGTAACAGTATACAACATGTGACAACAGGGAATCGGACTCCTCTCTTCATGGTTGGGAGCAAGTGCGCTGTCCGTAGCGCTTCACACCGCTCTTTGCGCTGAAAATGTAAACTGACAGTATCATAACTGAACGGTGCCTGAGCCACATGTTGATTGTCTCCTTGTGAATATACTCTTGTGTCAAAGTACGGGAATGTCGCAATCAAAAAAAAAAAAAAAGAAAGAAGTATAAGATAGGGAACGGGGGTGGGGTGGGGACAAGGCGTTAGTCTTACAATTAAAAAACTATCAGTGCCCCCATGATGGACGAACCAACAACCTCTGTGGTACAGGTACAGCGCTCTGACCAAGTGAACTGATACCTCAGTTTGACACAGTCCGCTGTCTATACTTTTTGTGAACATGACTCCCTAACAACCATGAGACGTCATATCGATCTTCTTATGGAAATGACAAAGTTAGTCAGTCCTCAACGCACGACTCAGGCTTTTTACTTGGGTCCACGGATAATGCTTAGGACTCACTATGGCAGCATACTGGCGTCTAAAGACGATAACAGCTGTATTGTTCAAGGAACACAGGCATGATCCTCGAGGAAAATAGCGAACACCTTTCCTCAAGGATAACAGACACACCTGTTGTCCTCAGGAAAACGGAAACAGCTGTCATCGGCTTATGATTCTAGGATGCTCCCATACAACGTGTGTGTGTGTGTGTGTGTGTGTGTGTGTGTGTGGTGTGTGTGTGTGTGTGTGTGTGTGTGTGTCCGCGCGAGCCCATCTAACTTCTAAAGTGGTTTTACCAACTGGGCAAAGACAGAATCCCCCCCCCCCCCCACCACCTTTTGGTTTTTTGGGTTTTTTTTCATTCTTTCTTTGGTAATCCACTTTTTTCACAAAAATGCCAGTATCTTTCAGTGTCGGAAATACCACTTTGTTTTCTCAAAAATCCCAGTATCTTTCAGTGTCTGTAACATTACATTTAATTTAACGTTCACCATGTACATAGGCGATTTACAAAATAAAAGCCAACTGTTCACAAGCTGATCTTTAAAAAAATGGATTTTTTTTTTATCTCGAAGGAAAGTCCAGACGTCGTTGCAGAAATTCCACTTTCACTTAAATGAAGGGGTTTCGAGTTTAATGGCATACACATTTCCATTTTTTTCTGTGTAAATCATAACATTCTCAAAAATACATTTGAAAATTTGATGAACCATTTACACATTGTGAATGCATAGTGGTGTGTGTGTGTGTGTGTGTGTGTGTGTGTGT
Organism: Conus canariensis; assembly: GCA_033310375.1. Classification (NCBI taxonomy): domain Eukaryota; kingdom Metazoa; phylum Mollusca; class Gastropoda; order Neogastropoda; family Conidae; genus Conus; species Conus canariensis. The sequence goes on along the minus strand of JAMYXO010000389.1, from coordinate 43,556 downwards.
GTGTGTGTGTGTGTGTGTTGTGTGTGTGTGTGTGTGTGTGTGTGTGCGTGCGTGCGTGCGTGCGTGTGCGTGCGTGTGCGTGTGTGTGGATGTGTTGTGTGATTTCATTCATTATTTATTTGCTGTTGTTGTTGTTTAATAGTGACAACTTCAACATAAAATTGAGTTTCCATGAGAATTTTCTCTCTCTTTTTTTTTAAAAAACAGATGTAGATTGTCTCCTCTTTATTTAGAATGTTCATTTCATTATTGACAGACCATTATGCAAGAGGAATGGGCAACAATGATTTTAAACTTCCACAGACGCCTCACACTGCGCTAATGTGACCACTACCCCTCTCACCTGTCGACCCCCTCCCCACCCTCTCTTCTTCTCTGCTTATGCTAATGCCTTCTCACTTTGTCAGTCCTGCCAAAGTGTGTTCTCAAGTCTTTGTCATCGTCATCACCTTGGAGGCAACCTACGTTTTCAGTTCGTTTCCCTCTCCCTCCCTCATTTCTTTGGCCATTCTCTCCACATCAACACTCCTCGACCCCGTCCTTCCCTCCAGCTGTGACTTGCATCTTTAGTGTGTATTTGATCGTTAACAGTTTTCTTGTGCTCACAGCCACCTCATGTCTTCAGGCCATTCAGACGTTCTCACCTTTCCCAGGTAGGTGAGTTGTTACAACAGCCCCTTCTGTCATCTACACTGAAGACCCAGGACGTCGTCCTTTAGCAGCCGTGTGACCTCCATCCTCAGGGTAAAGTCTGGGAGTTGGTCCACAAGTTGCCCTTTTAGAGAGCCAATGTCCAGCCCATCGTCAGTCCACAACACCCCCAGAAATACCGACTGGCCTGTGTCTTTTGGGAGACTTTCTCAGCAGGTGTTCTTGTCAATCTCACCTCTTATTACTATCTCCCCTCCTTGTCCCACTCAGGCGTTCTTTCTTTCATAACGCCAGCTACCTTCTGTTGATGAGCGTGGTGGTGTAGCAGACAGGCACAAAACGTTTATCCCCATGGTCTACACAGCTCCTGGTTCGAGTCTTGAGTGTTTCTGATGGGTTAAGATG
>JAMYXO010000389.1:0-37500 GCA_033310375.1 Conus canariensis | reverse complement strand
GACTCTGTTGTTAAAGGGACGTAATCACATTATCGAAATCACGACACTTTTCCGTTAGCAGAACAGGTACTGGGCTGAATTGGCAAAGGGACGTAATCACACTATGGAAACCCACGACAAACTTCAGTCAGCAGAGCAGGTACTGGGCTCTGTTGTTAATGGGACGTAATTACACTACCGAAACCCACGACATCCTTCAGTCAGCAGAGCAGGTACTGGGCTCTATTGGTAAAGGGACGTAATTACACTATCGAACACCACAACACCCTTCAGTCAGCAGAACATGTACTGGACTCAGTTGGTAAAGGGACGTAATCACATTATCGAAATCACGACACTTTTTAGTCAGCAGAACCGGCACTGGGCTCTGTTGGTAAAGGGACGTAATCACATTATTCAAACCCACGACACCCTTCAGTCAGCAGAGCAGGTACTGAGCTCTATTGGTAAAGGGACGTAATCACACTATGGAATCCCACGACATGCTTCAGTCAGCAGAACAGGTACTGGACTCTGTTAGTAAAGGGACGTAATCACATTATCGAAATCACGACACTTTTCAGTTAGCAGAGCAGGTACTGGGCTGAATTAGTAAAAGGACGTAATCACACTATGGAAACCCACGACAACCTTCATTCAGCAGAGCAGTACTGGGCTCTGTTGGTAAAGAGACGTAATCACACTATGGAAACCCACGACAGCTTCAGTCAGCAGAGCAGGTACTGGGCTCTGTTGGTAAAGGGACGTAATCCACATGGAAACCCACGACCTTCAAACTGGTCGTTGTAAAGGACGTAATCTCACCAGGAAACCACGACACCCTCTTAGCAGAGCGGCCAAATCATCTCCCTGACGCCTACAGCTCCTCTTCAGAAACAGTCCCAAGCTGAGGTACAGGGTTTGGCAGGTAAATAGTGGGTCGGTGGAGGAGGTGTGGCAATGAAGGAGGGGAGATAAATTAGCGTTAGGGTGAAGATGAAAAGGAGGGGAATTTTAACAAATAAAATGACCAGTTGCTGTCAATGGAATCCAGTCATTTGAATTTTCTGTGTGTCTATGATCGATTCATCTTCTCTGATTAAGTTAGTCAATAGAATTGACGTTGTGTCAAAAACTAATATTGACGTTTTGTCAAAAACGTTTTGCCACGTTTTCTCGAAATATCTAAACAGATGTAATTCTACTCCAGAACATTCTGATTTTGCGACAGCAACTAATCTTTCATCCTGAGACGAAATACATCCATAGACTACTCGTTCGTTTCCTCGTGTGTTGTTGTCTTGAATTCTTCAGTGCAAGGGCTTAATTCATTTTTCACAAGAAGATGGTATCACCCATTTTTCGTAACTGCATTTTTTCTAAAAGTAAATTCCATGAACTACGTTTACTTCAGACGAAAAAAGGTTTAACAAAAAAAAAAAAAAAAAAAAGGTTTGACATAAGATTACTTACTGGGAAAAATGCTCATTTGCGAAAGAGTTTAACTACCTTTCTTTCATTATTCTTCAGCGTCAGTCTAAAATAACATGAAATTCCTCTCTGACTGTCCCTCTCTGCATTCTTTCCCTTGTTTAGTCATGTGTACCCCACCCCCCACCCCTCCCTTCAGTAAAAGGCCTTGGCCTTTATCTGAATGAAACTTCTTGAGTCTCCTCTCTCTCTCTCTCTCTCTCTCTCTCTCTCTCTCTCTCTCTCTCTCTCTCCATCTCCTCTCTTCTCTCACCATACATACCGTGCTTATTCCATTTGGAGAGAGAGAGAGAGAGAGAAAAGAGAGAGAGGGGGGGATGAAATAAAACACCACACACACAGACGGCACAATCAACACAAAAGATTTACCTTGTGGTGACCCTGTGTCGAAACAAACTGCCATAATAGCGGCAATCAACGATGTGGTGGCATTTCAACGAATGTATATGGGTGTATAACCCGAGTTGATCGCATTGAAACAACTTGATCCCTGCACAAAGAATAGCATACACCTCCATTTATTCATCTGTTTATCTATAAGAACAACGCTACGAACAATTTGTTTCGTCTTCCATTATGTCTTCCTCACAACAGATTACTCCCTGAGGAATACCCCCAGTCCCACCCCCCACTGAAAGTGTCAATATATCACAATGCTTTCAGTATCTTTTTATTCTCAGGGTTCCTAGGTAAAAAAAAAAAAAAAACATGAAGCAAAGAACAAACAAACAAGCAAAACAAAGAGACAATAAAAAGGGACCTCAGACCCTCTGCCACAATAAATAGACACTTCGTGTGTGCATGCAAGTCTTTGTGTCTACTGGGGAACATAATCTTGTGCAGCAATTTTGTTCTATATCAATATGTTTATGCTAATGCAAACACTGTGTATCTATGTGTGAAATGTCTCAGATGTGTGTATGTGCCTGTCTGCAAGTGAGTTTCTATGTGTGAGTCAGTGAATGTGTAGGTGCATGCTGCTTGCGTGTGTGTGTGTGTGTGTGTGTGTGTGTGTGTGTGTGTGTGTGTGTGTGTGTGTGTGTGTGTGTGTGCACGCGCGCGCGCACATAGGTTCCGGTATACTTTAAGTGTCGAAAATTCCTATAGAATTATGTACACTTTCTCAACAGGTGATTTGGAAAATAAGAATTAACAGTTGCAAAGTTGATTTTCAAAAATATAAATGAATGTTTAATTGTCGAAAAAAACAGGGTAGGGGAGCCGTCGTAGCACATTCCAGTTTCGCTGAAATGAACAATATTATGCGTTAGAATGGCACATGTATACTTTCCATTCTTTCTGTATAAACCATGACGTGTATAGAAATGCATTTCAAAATTGACAAATCCACTTTAGAGACTGTGTGTGCGGTGTGTGTGTGTGTGTGTGTGTGTGTGTGTGTGTGTGTGTGGTTTCACCTTGGAAGCTAAGTTAATGTGACAATTCGTTTACAGTTTTATTTCTTCCCCACTGAATGACGATTTCCTGTGACACGAAGTGCGTGTTTGTTTTTTGAAAATGGCAACTGATACAAAAAAGTATACGTATTTAACATAATAGTATTTATGAAAAAAGACAATAGGTTTTGTCTATTCTTTATTCAATCATTGACAGATCAGTTTATGAGAAAATGAGAGAGTAATGATTTAAAGTTAAAATGTTTAATTTATTGGCCACAGAACAAAATGCATGAGGAACTGGACAATAATGATTTAAAGTTAGAATTTAGAAAGAGAGGGTGTTAGTTACCGCCAATGACATTGACAAACAAAGCACATGACAAGACACGATGCATTTCAACCACTTGGGTCTTCTTCAGGCGAATAAATAAATCATATTTAACATTTCAGACAGTACAAACAAAGAACGAAAATGACTCATCTGTTGTTAGTCCATGTGAAGAAGAACCAAGTGGTTGAAATGCATCGTGTCTTGTCATGTGCTTTGTTTGTCAATGTCATTGGCGGTAACTAACACCCTCTCTTTCTAAATTTTGCTTCGTTCTCCGCCGTCAGTCACTCCATTTTGAAACTTAAAGTTAGAATGTTTATCTTATCATTGACACACCATAATGCGTGAAGAACGGGACAATCATGATTTGAAGTTAGAATGTTTATCTTATCATCGACATACCACAATGCATGAGGAACGGGAAATAGTGATTTTAAAGTATGCATGAGGAATGGCGTAATAATGATTTAAAGTTAGAATGTTTATTTTGTTACCAACCGACCACAATGATTAGGGAATGGGACAATCATGATTTTCAGTTTAAATGTTTATCTTATCATCGACAAAAAAAAACCAATGCATGACGAATGAGATAATGATTTCAAACAGAATGTTAATTTTTATTGTCGACAGACCACAATGCATATGGAATGGGAAAATAATGATTTTGAACTTCCGCAGACGCCTCTCACTGCATAAAGGTGACCACGATCTTTTACCCCATTTCACCTGTAAACTCCCCTACCCACCACCTTCCTCTCCCCATTGTGACTTATACATTCTCACTATAGAGTTCTTGGAGCATGTCAATCCTGCCACATGTATTCTCAAGTCTTTGTCATCGTCATTCCCTTGGAGGTCACTACGTTCTTATTTCTTTGCCTTCCCTCCTTCCTCACTATTTCCAACCTGTCCACCTCCTTCCCTCCGTGTGACTTGGATCTTCCACAGTCCACTTCATTGTTAACAGATGTCGGTTCTCACCGGCACTTGTCGTTCGGTCATTCAGACGTTCTTACCTTCCCCAGCAGGAGATTTGTCACTGTATCCTTTCTGCCATCCTCTGTTAGATCTGGGTTCGTCGTCCACAAAGGAATTCCAAAACCGCGTGATTCCCACCCTGAGGTTGATGCCGGGGAGTTGGTCCTCAAGTCGCCTGTTACAGAACCAGTGTCCAGTGCAGTCAATGCTTGTCCACAACACCCACAGGACAACCGACATGCGCCTGTCTGTTGGGAGACTTCTCAGCAGGTCTCCTTGTCAATCGCCTACAGCCCCACCTCCTTAGGTCAGTCGAGTTTTCTTTGTTTCATTCCAATCATTAACTCGTTTGACGGGCGCGCTGGCCTAGCAGACAGCATTGAACTTTATGTCGAGTCTGCACAGCTCCTGGTTCGAGCCTGGGGTGTTCCTGTCGGTTAAACTGAGGAGATGTCTGATGTCTCTTTCCTACAATCTATTGTCTGACACACAGTGTCGTCTTTTACTGCCTCCCTCTGTTCGTTCCTCCCTCTCTTCTCCTCTCCTCCTCTTTGTTCAGTCTGCCTGCAACCTCCTCCCTCACACACACCACACACACACACACCACGCGCAGCGCGCGCGCGCGCGCGCGCCCACACACACACACACACACACACAACACGCTCTCGCCTGCAAAGGATTAATGCACCATCTCTGCTTGTCAGCTGTCTGAACAACAGTTACTTCCATTATATTTGCAAATTTCAGGCACAACACTTACTTCCCTTTACATTGCAAACTTCAATGTAACTTCCGTTGTTGAGCTACACTAATACACGTCTTTCCCCTTTATTTCCTAAAACTGACTGCAAAGCTGGATCAACCACAGTTCTTCCCTTCTTTCTATTGTATACACACATGTACAGTCTCTCATTCGTAACAGCGACGAGCTGATGGAAAGCATCTTCCGAGCAAAATAATTTCATTTTTGTGTAACGTTTTTGGAGGCTCAAACCGTACATTAGAAAACGCACCACCACATTGGTTAGTAGAAGAAAACATACACGTTCCGAGTGAAGATCTCCATCCAGTGGAAAGTCAGCTTGTAAATTCTAATTCTCATGACAACAAAAAAACATTTCCTGATTTTAACACACACAACACACACACAACAACACACCTGCATCCGAAGTCCACATCACTTTGATTATACAAATCGTACATTGACGAGTCGGCCATAGCAGGGGAAAAAAGAGACAAATGTGCCAAAACCACATCTACATCTCCAGGTTTCCAAGGCTTCACGTAACGGCCTAAGGTTGCCGATCGAACTCCTGACCAGACGATAACATTTCAGTCGGTTGGCATGATAGTCGTTCGAACAATTTGAATTTCGTGGAGTTTCGATAGTTTGAAACAATACATATGTATTTTTATCTAATCGCAAGAGCGCAGCAGAACAGGTCAATAATCTGTCGATTCCCGCACTCCAGCAACTACTCAAGCTGTGTCTCAATCATGATTGGGTCATCGTTTGAAGCAGATCATACCACCTTTACTTCCCCCATGTGCCAGGTAAACTCACTGATTCCTGAGCATAACTTTATCCCCTTTGTACATGCTATTCTTCTTTACTGAACGCTCGGGGGACAGAACAAAAGGGTCATTGACTATTTGGTGGAGAACCTGAAATGAGAGGGGGAAAGTTAATCGCAATCAGAACGATAACTCGTACCCTCTTGTCAGACAATTACGTACATGTGACGCCAATAATCCTTACGGCACTAATTCGTCTAAGCACACACAGAGACACTAGCACACAGAAAAAAAAAAATTCTCATCAAAACTTGCCCAAGCTTGCCTACGTATCCTGTGTCAGATGTATGCAAACAGGAACAACAACTGAGAAATGAACTAACACAATTCATATTTATTCAAGATTGACTCAGCTTTTTTTTTTATTTCGAACGTTGTCAAGCAGAAAATACAGTAGACAGAAAAGAATTGAGTTAACCTTGGTTTGATTGACGTGTAAAAACAAAAGTGAAAGTAACAGAGAGAACAAGATCTAAAAGTAACAAACAATAAGGATGATTCGTACTGTCACAGTAAGATAAGTACATGTTTTTTCCTGTAAACGAACGCTATTTACAGCATAAATTTTCAATGTCTAAATACAGACGCTTAGTTATAGAATTGTCTGAATGATTGACGGTGGAAATTTGGTGTATCACATTTTCAGTTAATAAGTGAATAAATATGTCAGAATATGGAACTTTTAACTTCTGTTTACTAAAGTTGTGTCCCGTAGACAGTACTCTATCTGCCATCACTCTACATAACCAAACCAACGGCGAAAACCATAAACATACCTTTACATTCACAAACACCTGAATGACAGAACCAGCGTCATAGCTTTTACCACGCTCTGCTCAGAGAAGAAATGATCTCAGAACCAGAACGCTGGGAGTATAAGCCTTCCACCCCCTTCGAACGAGATCTGTTGAGAAAGTCTTTTGTGGCCTAAGTCACAATAGAACGACTACAAAAGTCTAAATTGTTTAAGCTCCGGCGGGGCTGCTTAGGTTGTGTGCCCTCCTCATTGCGATTCTATCCTGCGTTTGAGGAGGTTAACCACTACAAACTCTCTGTTCTCAAAGGTTGGGCAGAATCGAACCCTTTACATTATTATATACTTCTCTCCCTCCATTTTCTCAGCAGATTTATGTAATTCTCAAGAATGACTTTACAGACCTTAAAAAAAAACTAATTCAGGCTGAAAACTCTCAAGATGGAATAATAAAATAAACAAGAAATTTACCTTGAGGTGGCTCCTTTTCCTACAGAGATGTCCACAGTATTCGCGGATTAGTATGAATATGCCGGCATGTAACATGATATAGTGTTTCTGCGTATCACACAGTTCACATTGCTCATCACAGTTATTGTCCCAGATTCGCTCAAAATAAGGTGCATTTTTATAATTGTTCCTCGTTGTATACTTGATACACAGCGAGCCTTCCAAGCATTCATATGGCGTCTCCCCATCAGTTTTCTCCAATTAAAACTATTGAACTGGATTAAACACGCCTTTCCCCTTGATTTCCTACGCTAACACTGCAACGCTGGATTAACCAGATCAGCGAATGGAATGCTAACTTCCGGGCAAAAGGATTTGTATATTATTATTCCTTAAGGCTCTGCGTCAGAAAATGCACCAAAACATTGGTTAGCAGCATGTTTGCGAGTGGAGATCTTCATCCAGTGGAGCAAACTAAAGTTAGCTTGTAAATTCTTAATACTTCCATGAAAGCAAACAAAAAAAAATCCCAATTTTACATGTGCACACACACACGCGCGCGCGCGCACGCGCGTCTTCGAAGTCCTCATCACTTTGATTATGCGAATCCGCTACATTTTTGATGAGTTGGCCATAGCAAGGGAAAAAAGAGACAGATGTGCTAAAAGCCACATCTACATCTCCAGGTTTCCGAAGGATGCCGATCGAACTGCTGACCAGACGATCAAACGATCAACACGTTAGTCGGTTGGCATGCTCGTCGGTTTGAACAATTTGGATTTTCATGGAACGCTGAACATTAAAGGCAGTTTGTGGATTTTTGATAGTTTGAAACATTACACATGTATTTTGAAACTATTCGGCAAGAAGCGCATCAGAATAGGTAAAATATCTGCTGGTTTCCCCACTCGAGCAGCTAATCAAGCTCTGCCTCAATCATTGATTGGGGTCAGTTCGTTTGGAGATCGAAATTATACCACATAAGGTATACTCTTCTTTTGATCAGAACTTTTTCTTCCTCCACATGCCTCGTAAATTCACTGATTCATGAACATAATATTCTCCCTCTGTACGTGATAGTCTTCTTTGTTTAAACGCTCAGACAAAGACGTTGGTGCTCTTAGAAGTTTGCCGTCTGCCGCAGACTTTCCAGTGGTCTGAACATCTCCTCCTGGAATGGTGGTTGGGGACCAGGTTATCTCCCTTTCACTCTGGAAGTCTGAACATGGTATGACACTATTCTGAGTGGATGAATCTGTTTATTATCCGTGGATGACTTCTTCCGTGACAGCTCTATGGTGATGGCTGTTGTAGTGAGTACTTTTATACCTAGGACGCGAACGGTACGCCATGGTACGCCATAGCTGAATGGCCCGAAAGGTCCAACCTTTAAGGGCCATTTCACATCCTAGTGGCCGATTAACCTTCCAGTGGGCAGCAGAGGGTCGAACCACAACCCTATTACTGGACTGGCAGGCCGAATATTGAAACTAATAGAGCGCTCTTACGATGTTGCAATGCCTTAAAAGGTTGGAAAGGAAAGAGGGGGGAAGGGGGGGGGGGACAACGTGAAGAAGAGCAGAGAAGCTACATCCTCCCTCCTCTTGAAAAAGGTTGCACAGTATCCAAGTCACTGATGTGTAGGCAGACCTGGGCACAGGACTGATAGTGCTACATGTGAAAACGTAGCACAGTATCCAAGTCATTGATGTGTAGACAACCTGAGGACTGGGCTGATAGTGCTACATGTAAAAACGTAGCACAGTATCCAAGTCACTGATGTGTAGACAGACTTGAGGACAGGGCTGATAGTGCTACATGTAAAAACGTAGCACAGTATCCAAGTCACTGATGCGTAGACAGGTCTGGGCACAGGACAGTGCTACATGTAAAACCGTAGCACAGTATCCAAGTCACTGATGTGTAGACAGACCTGGGCACAGGGCTGATAGTGCTACATGTAAAAACGTAGCACAGTACCCAAGTCACTGATGTGTAGACAGACCTGGACACAGGGCTGATAATTATGACATTACATCATGGCAGGTTATGGTAGAAGAAGGAGACAAAGCATGGCAGCATACTAGCTTCATAGACATATATTGGCTGTTTTCTCAAGAAAACATCCATTACATTTCAGGAAAACAGGATTATGTTGTTATCCTTGAAGATGGTAACTGTTTTCATTTAAACGGTTTTCCTGAGGAGCACACGGATTTTCCTGTTTTCGCTAGAAAATGGTTGTTATCGGTGTACACTCTGAAAGAATCACAGGTACTTTTTCTCCTTTTCGCGGGAAAAACAGTTATCATCCTTCAGGTAAAGTACGGTAGGCCTAACAGTAAAACTGTTTTGACCCTTGTGATCACTACTATTTCTCTTCTTGGCTACTATTTCAGCAATCATAGCTGTTTTTCCTGCAAGAAAAGTCTTCTTCAAGATAATGCCTGTGTTCCTCACGAAAACAAGGATAACATTATTAGTCAAAGTGAAATACAGAAAATAACTGTGATCCCTAGTAAAAACAGGGAAAACAATTATTATCCTCAGGAAAATAGGGACAACAAATGTGATCCTAAGGAAAACAGCTGTGATCCAAAGGAAAATATTGTGATCTCAGCATAGCACCTGTTTCCACGCTTTTCGTTATTTTCTTCATGAATAATAGCAGTTTTCCTGGGGAAAAGAGATATCATTGTCTTTAGACTCCAGCATGGTTTCATAAGACCCGAAGAGCTTGGATGACCATTACAATACATTATGACAGTTAAGCGGGCGCCACACTGTCTGTATCCGATCCCAGTTGTGTGTGTGCACTACGCCTTCGTCGGCAATGGGGGGGGGGGGGGGACGGGAAGGGAGAGGGACGGAGAGGGAGAGAATGGAACAAAGGGGTTAATTCAACTTTTATGTGGAGAATTCTGAAATGAGAAAGGGAACATTCAATTACATTCAAGAAGGATACCTCGTGCCCCATGTCAGACCACTACGCACATAATAACGCCAATGATGCTTACGTCACTAATCCGCCTAACACATACAAAGACACAAGCATACAGAAACAAAAAAGTAGATCCTCAACAAAAACAACAAAAAAATTACCCAATCTTGTCTTCGTACTCTCTGTGCTAGGTAGGCTACATGCAAACAGAACTACAACTTCGAAATGAACAAATACAAATCGATATCTATTCAAGATTCATTTCATTTATGCCCATCGCTCCCGGTGGAGCATAGGCCATCGACGACCCTTTGCCATCGCACTCTGTTCTGGGCTGTTCTGGTCATTCCAGTCCAGTTTGTCCCTTGTTGTTTCAACTCCGCCTCAGTGTCTCGCCTCCAGCTGTTGCAAGGCCGGCCTCTCTTTCTCTTTCCCTGCGGGTTCCAGGTCAGGGCTTGGCGTGTGGTGCTGGATGCTGGCTTCCTGAGGGTGTGTCCAATCCAGCCCCACTTCCTTCGCAGTATCTGCTTGGCCACTGGTTCCTGTCCCGCACGCTCCCACAGATCTTCGTTTCGGATCTTGTCCTGCCATCGGATTTTGTAGATGTGCCTCAGACAGGTGTTGAAGAATGTCTGAATCTTTTGTTGCATCGTCTGTGTTGTCCGCCATGTCTCACATCCGTAGAGCAGAACTGATTTCACATTGGAGTTGAAGATGCGAAGTTTGGTTCTTATGCTGATTCCTCCAGATGCCCAGATGTTCTTGAGCATGACGAAAGCTGCTCTTGCCTTGCCGATTCTGGCTGTGACGTCTCGGTCCGTGCCTCCCTGTTGGTCAACCACGCTTCCCAGGTAGACGAAAGACTCCACCTCCCTGATGGGCTCTCCACCGACTGTGACTGATGTGTTGGCAGTGGTGTTGATTTTCATCAGCTCAGTCTTCTTCCTGTTAATCTTGAGCCCTGTCCCGGCTGATGTGGTCTCTAAGCGAGTGGTCTTGTCCTGCATCTGGCTGTGGCTGTGTGACAGGAGCGCCAGGTCGTCAGCGAAGTCGAGGTCGTCGAGCTGCGTCCAGAGTGTCCACTGTATACTGTTGTTCCTGCCTGTTGTAGTGGTCTTCATGATCCAGTCAATGACTAGGAGGAAGAGGAACGGCGACAGCAGGCACCCCTGCCGAACTCCGGTCTTCACCTCGAAACTTTCGGACAGCTGGCCGGCGTGGTTCATGTCCTGGTAGGTGCACCGGATGAGGGAGATGATCTTCTCGGGGACTCCGTAATGCCTCAGCAGCTTCCACAGCGTCTCTCTGTCCACACTGTCGAAGGCCTTCTCATAATCTATGAAGTTGATGTAGAGGGGGGAGTTCCAATCCAGCGACTGCTCCACGATGATGCGCAGGCTGGCGATCTGGTCAGCACATGATTTGTTCTGCCGGAAGCCTGCCTGCTGGTCTCGGAGATTGAGGTCGACAGCCTCTTTCATTCTCTCCAGTAGAACCCTGTTGAGAACCTTGCCTGGCGTTGACAGGAGCATGATCCCTCGGTAGTTGCTGCAGTCCCTGAGATCTCCTTTCTTCGGCAGCTTGATGATGATTCCTTCTTTCCACTGAGCCGGTACCTCCTCCTCCTTCTCCCAGATCTTGCTGAAGAGGCTGTATACATGTTGACAGCTGTCTCTATGTCTGCTTTGATGGCTTCTGGTGGTATCTCGTCCGGCCCTGCAGCCTTCCCATTTTTCAGAGTCATGATGGCCTTCTTGATCTCTGCCTTTGAGGGTTTGTCACAGCTCATGGGTAGTTCTGTCTCTGCAGGTGGGATGTCTGGTGGTGCGTCAGGGGTGGGGCGGTTCAGCAGCTCCCTGAAGTGTTCTGCCCATCGTTTCAGCTGTTCCTCGGTTGTTGTCAGTGGGTTTCCGTTCTTGTCCTTCACTGGCTTGTCTGTCTGCTGGAACTTACCCGTCAGCTTCTTGGTCACCAGGTACAGGTCCTTCAGATTCCCCTGTCCGGCTGCTGCCTCTGCTTGGCTGGCCAGGTCGTCAAAGTAGTCCCTCTTGTCCTTCTTGATGCTCTTCTTTACTTCCCTGTTCGCTGCTGTGTGCTCTTCCTGCGCCTTTGCCTTAGCTGCTCTTGTTCGGCTCGTGTTCAGCGTAGCTTTCTTCTCTCTCCTTGTTTCCAGCTTGTGGATGGTGTCGGCAGAGATCCATTCTTTGTGCTGGGCCTTCTTCTTGCCAAGGATCTCTTCACATGTGTCATGCCAGAGCTTCTTGCAGTGTTCCCACTGTCTCGATGTCCGTCTCACCGTCTTCTATCAGCTCTTGTAGCGGCTGGAACCTGTTGGAAAGGCTGATCTGGAATGCTGCTTGTGTGTCCCTGTTCCGGAGCAGTCCGACATTGTACCTTGTACGTGTGTTGTTGGTGTTGGTGAATCTCTTGAGGCGAAGTATCACTGTTGTTAAAAGAAGGTGGTGGTCTGATGACACGTCAGCACCTCTCATCACTCGTACATCCCCCCATGATTTCCTGAATTTGCGGCTAATGCAGATATGGTCAATCTGGTTCTCCGTGACGTGGTTCGGGGATCTCCATGTGGCCTTGTGGATGCGCTTGTGTGGGAAGATGCTTCCTCCTGTCACCAGCTGGTTCAGGGCGCACAGGTCTGCAAAACGCTCACCATTCTCGTTCATCTGTCCCAGTCCGTGTGTCCCCATGATGTCCTCGTAGCCTGTGTTGTCCGTTCCGATCTTGGCGTTAAAATTTCCCATCAGTATGGTTATGTCCTTTGCTCCTCTTTTGTCTATCACTGTCTGTAGTTGCTGACAGAAGTCATCTTTCTTCTCTTCTTCCGCATCATTGGTGGGAGCATAGCACTGGATGATGTTCAGCCTGATGTCATTCTTCTTCGTGGTAAACTTGGCTGCGATGATGCGGGAGTTGACAGGTTCCCATCCGATGAGTGCCCCTTGTGCCTCCGGTGCCAGCATCAGGGCCACACCCTCAGTGTGGGGGGCTCCATCCTCTGTGTGTCCTGAGTACAGCAGCTGTTCTCCAGATGCAAGTCTCAGCTGTCCTGATTGTAGCCACCTTGTCTCACTCAGTCCTAGCACTCCGATCTTGTAGTTTTTCATCTCTCTCGCAACTTGGATGGTTTTTCCTGTTTCAAACATCGTCCTGATGTTCCATGTGGCTACTCTCGTTGTTGTCCTGGGTGTTAGAAGGGGAGTCAGCCTTGCAGCTTCCTTTCGGCTTTCACTGCACTGCGTCATAAGTCTCCGGGATGGAGACCCTTCCTTGCCCAGGTGAATGTTTTGGTTCATTGTCGTCGATGCTTCTGTAACTCGTCTTTTTTACATGCCGGGTTGTTAGCCCTACGCAAACCCCTTTATCCTAGGGGCGAGGTGGTCCTGCCTTAGTCGCCTCTTACGACATGCATGGCAGGGCAGTGGGTCTATTCTATGCCCAACCCACAGGGCAGATCTATTCAAGATTGGCTCGTTTTTTTTTTTTTTAAATTTCATATCTTGAATGTTGTCAAACAGACCACACAGCAGAACGGAAACAAATGAGACAACCTCGCTCGATTTGATTTATATGACAGGAAATTTCAAATGCGACAGGGAATACTTGACAAAAAAAAAATAAACGAGAAGGATAACTCGTACCGCCATGGTGAGAATATTACACGATCCTAACGGCAAACAAACGCTGCTTTCAGCATACATTTTCCAAGTCTAAACGCAGACGCAAAACGCTCCACAACACTGCCTTCGAACATGCTAACTGCCCGTATCAACACCACATCTAAATGACAAAATGAATGATACAAGAAAAAGAAGAGAACAGTGGGAAGAACAGAAACGGTTAATACGAATGTGGTGTATGGGAAGATCGTTAGGTCTACATGGATGCGGACTGGTATTCTTTCATCTGTGAATGACTATTTTTTTTCACACAAACTGTGCTCTTGTTTCTTTATTGCATGGACGTACACGCAGTGCGTGCGTGCGTGCGTGCGTGCGTGCGTGTGCGTGCGTGCGTGCGTGCGTGCGTGCTGTGTGTGTGTGTGCACTCGCATGCGCACGCATAACGCACACTACACATTGTACAATAGATATTGAATAGTTGTCCTAATGCGAATTCCCGTGCTATACTATCGTAAAGGAAGACAACTGAGCAGTTTGAACACACTGACTAGATCTATCATCTACAACAATATAGTATTTTCAGGGGAGAGAATCGAGTAGGACGCCCACTGAATTCTCTTGTTCTCAGCAGAGTGCTGTAATAGGGGGAGGCCATGGACTGATCTAAAAACGAAAGAATACAAAACAGAACAGGACCCTCGGCCTATACTGTCTAAACGGGCGGCAATAATCCCCGAAGACAGAATGTGGCTACTACTCTGATAGTGGGATGAAATAGATGAGCAAAAATCTCACCAATGTTTAACATCATTTAGTTTAGGAACGAAGAAATGAAGAAGCAAGGAAGCAACAACAACAACACAACAACAACAACAACAAAAAGAAGAAGAAAAGAAAGGTATGACAGCCAACTTATCAGACATTAAGCTGTCTTTAGTAGCTAGAATAGAGCTTTAGAACACTGGATTCTCGATCTACAGCACTGAAGTAATCCAAGGGGCGACAATTGAGGTTTTAGAACTCTGGATTCTCGAGTTCTTCACTGTCCTAAAGTTTAACAATTGAATACTCAGAACACAGAACATTCAATATCACGCACTATGCTGTTGTGAGGGGCGACAATTGCCGGGCAAACACCAAGATGCTTTTCTGTCTTAAGGGGCGACAACTGCCGAGCGGATAGCATACCGCATACTCCACAGCTTTATATTGATTTAAGTAGTCTTTGGTGTGTGTTAAACGTGTTCTGTTTTTTGAATGCAGATGTTAATGGTCTCCCACATGTGCCTTTTTAAAGTATCATGCACTCTTCAACGCCTTTTTCCTTCATGCCTAATTTTTTCCGACATCCCCATTCCAACCCTATCTCCACACTTGAACCCTGAATCTTTTGACAAATCATGGTCTCGAAGACGGAGGAACTGCTTGCCAAACTTCTTTATTGATTTAATTATTCATT
Source organism: Conus canariensis (assembly GCA_033310375.1). Taxonomy (NCBI): domain Eukaryota; kingdom Metazoa; phylum Mollusca; class Gastropoda; order Neogastropoda; family Conidae; genus Conus; species Conus canariensis. Next base: position 22,501 of record JAMYXO010000389.1, on the reverse strand, counting down.
TGTTTATTATGTAAACTACTCATTTACTTATCTACAACTATTCATTTATTAAAGGTAGTACGAATTGGTCGACTATTTGTTCATAAATCGTGTTATTGTTTCGTCAGTCGGAGATAGCTTCCCTTAAGAGATTCGGCTTGTGGAGAAGTTGTATGGGGAAAGCTGGTCATTATGAAACATTCTTACAGAGCAGGTATTTGTATGACACACTTCATAACAGACTTTGCGAAGGCCTTGTTCTGAGATGTTCCACTATAGGTGATTTTTTCCAGTCTCAGACATGGTAACCATTTTTTCTATTTGAACCAAGGCTTTGCGGAAAATACATTCAGTTTTGGTCTACTTTTAGCGTGATATTTGTTTTTGAAAGGCATGGATGAAATTGCTTGACACGGTAACAGACCTCGTTCCCCATTATCCACCCCACCCCCCACCTTCCACCACATCTACACAGTGATCGGTTGGACTGAGAACAACACAATAACGCCCTGTCACACTTTCATTTACTGACATGCTTATGTCCATAATTATGTGTTTACCTTCTCCAAGAGTATGAAACTTTCCATTATTTCCAGTCCGTCTATGTCACTACACCTTTGTTGTTAAGTCAGAAAGTAGTTCATATCACTACAATTTTATGTGCTCTGTCATAGAAGTCTTGTTACAAACATTTCATGTGCACGGTAAGAACATAGCACTACAATTGTACATGTGTGGTCAAAAAGAACATGTTACCATAACTTAAAAAGCATTATGTTCCCATAGTTTTATGTGTACGGTCAGAAAGTAGTTTAACATTTCTAAACAATTATGTGTAGTCTGATGCCAAGCACTGAACAACCCAAAATGTGCTTGGTCACAATCATCATCTCCACCATCACCACAATCATCATCAACAATTACCTACCCTGACCTCATCCATAACTATCGTCAACAACAGCAACATCAGACTTTTATAACGAGACCATCTGCACTTTGGGGGATTCTCCGGAAGGGACGGGAGGAATGTTTGATACATGTGCAAGAACAGTCGTTGACGTGTCAAACATTGTTGAGGAATATAAACACTACACTGGACTGATGACATTGCACGCTCCCGTCGGATGGGACATTCTCCGGATCACCCCAGCCCCATGACAGTACAGTGTGACAGGTGGAGAGACAAAAAGCCGATGATTACCAACAAAGACATGCAGAAAAACTACAGGAGAACGTGGTCGGAGTTGCTGACCATCTGACCGCAGCACAAAGACATTTAAGACGCCCGTGATCGGCCACCATCTTCCCAGCCCTCGGACATAACAGGCCAGGTGCGCCACCGACACCGTCAAAATCATGCGAATCTTTTTGCGCGAACCTACCTTGCTGTGCGAGATCTTCCGAAAACTGCCAGTGGTTTGTCTGCCCTGCCTGTATGTGCCTAGCGAGAGGTAGCCGCCGTGTGTCCGTGATGTACTATGAGCGTCGGTATGCATGCATGCATGTGACCGAGTGCACATGTGTGTATGACCGTGTGTATGACCACGCACCTGTGTGAGGTGTGTGTGTGTGTGTGTGTGTGTGTGGTGTGTGTGTGTGTGCGCGCGCGCGCGAGCGCGCTCGTGTGTGTGTGTTTGTTTGTTTGTGTGTGTGTGTGTGTGTGTGTGTGTGTGTGTGTGTGTGTGTGTGTGTGTGTGTGTGCGTGCGTGCGTGTGCGTGTGTAGTCTTCACCATTTACCTATCATGCCTCCCTCCTCGCCTCACCCGATTACCTATTTCATCGTATAGATTCTCTTCCCTATTCATTCCTTCATTTATAGACGTATTAAATAATTCAGCTAAATTAAGATAGAACGAAAGTTTTGCTTTTCTTAATTCTGTAATACATTAACGTTTACTGGTATGGCAAATCCAACGTGTGTAGGCTACTTTTACTATTGTGTAATCAAGAAACCGTCTGTTATTTTATGAAGTCTTTATTTGCAGTTGAAAGGTTTAAACACACACGCACACACACACACACACACAACACATACACACACACACACACACACACACACACACACACACACACACACACACACACCTAGCGATCTTGCTTCCAGGGATATCACCAACTCGGGTGACAGTGACAGTGGTGTCAATAACAACGGCGGTGGGGTGAACTATACGTATGAGCGACTGGCAGCAGAGATTCCCTGAAGGGAAGGGAGAGAGAGGGAAGGGGTCTCCTGAGAGTGGTGCACAAGCGGCACGCAGTGATCGGCCTTTGTCAGTCAGACAGACGAGCGCGTGCCCGCTGAACCAGCCCGGCAAGTCTTCAACAGGTTCGGTAAGAACAAGAACAAGAACAAGAACATATATTATTGCCATATGAAAACCAGAGGTTTTGTGCGGCACAGAGGATCAAGTTCAGACATTCAACTAAACTAAACTAATCCCAGCGTTGTCACATCTTGCAACATAACATTAGTAGCAGAAAGAAAACGCACAGTGTGTATCAGAGTCTGATTAAATTTTCTGTCTCCGAAGAGAAAAACACAACAGGATATACTGGGCAAGTACAGGTTGGAAGCAGTCCAATAACATGAGCTCCGAGGGTTTTGTCATGTTAGTCTGTGGTGGAAAATCAGTTTTTATGATCCTTGTCATCAGGTCATAACGTCGTTGGTCAAATAATTTGCAGCCATCAAGAAAATGTAGTTCGTCCTCGACGACGTATGCGTCAGCGGAGGGAGGCGGTGTATCGGACAGGGTGGGAGGAGGAGTTAAGTGGTTAGAGGGAGTGAAGGAAGACGAGGGAGGGTCGAAGTCTGACGCACTGCACCATGCTGTATTCGGTTTCTTCTTCATCTCCCCTCCCGTCTTCCAGCGGACTGTTTTCATTTTCCAGCTGACACCACCCCCTCCCCAAAGAAAAAAAATGAATAAATGAAAAAGTAAAAAATTATATAAATTGATAAATGAGCAAACATGTAAATTAAAAATCCAACAACAGAGCAAATCCCCTGAAAAGCAGGAAAAAAATCATGTCTGAATTTCAGAAGATCCATCTTCTGGTCTTTTCACACTTACAGCAACCCAACACATTTCTAAAAATACCATCAGAAGCACTTTCACAGCTCAAACCAGTCCTGCAAACTGACGAGATAACGCCAGCCAGAAACAGTAGTCCAAGGGCCACATCGAGCTATCGTTCAAGTTCGTCGGCTAGAAAACCGCATCGAAATTTTTTTTTTTTTTTTTGCAAAAAGTACTTGGATAACATAAGATTAAAATTTTATAGTCTAGAACCACCGAACCTATCTAAATTAATCAGTAGAACGCAAAAAAGTTGGCGAATTAATGAAGCCGAAAACGTCTTTTCACCGGCTGTTTTCATCGCGAGTTATTTCCCTTAACATGCAGACGACTGTCTTGTTCATTGTTGCGAATGTGGAATTTTCACCTATTTAGAACAATTTTCTGACATTCAATGGATTACAACTATACAATCCTGTCACCAGTGGGCGATCTTAGATGGAGAAGAACAGGTGATCGCTCAAAAGCTTCTGATTTCGACTCGAAGACAGAAAATGCACGGCAGTGTTATATGCGGCAAACGCGGAATAGAACAAGCGCAGGTGCGTTTTCAGAAGGGCAAAGCTACTGGTACAGTTTCACCAAGAAAGAAAGTGAGCCCACAACGACAGAAAAATGGAAGAGGAACAAGTTCCAATGTTTTGCCACCCATCTGCATTTTATGCAAGAAGACCAAGTGGAAGCGCAACACAGCCACAGGAACATGGTGTCCAGAAAAAAACTTTGTCAAGAAAGTATTTAAAGCATTTTTGTTATGACAGTAAATAAAGTTAATAAATAAATAGTGAATGACAAACATGTCATGAGCAAACAAATATCGTGCTGACATCAGGCAGAACTTCAGTAAACAAGGGGATGTTGCTGATGCAAAATGACAAATAACATCAGAGAGAGAGAGAGAGAAGAGAGAGAGAGAGAGAGAGAGAGAGAGAGAGAGAGAGAAGGGTGGTCCTTGATACCCAGTTTCACAAACCGCTTACAATTCTAAGTTACCCTTACCATTCTGTACCACCACCCCCACTTCCCTCCCCACCTCACCCCCTCTGGCATCCCATTTCATTTCAAGTCAAGAACACTTTATTATCTCCATGACATGACGTGTGTGTGTGTGTGTGTGTGTGTGTGTGTGTGTGTGTGTGTGTGTGTGTGTGTGTGTGTGTACGTGTGTGTGAAAAACTGAAGGAGTGAGGTAGTGTGTCATGTGTTCTCATTTACACTTCCCCACCCTCTTCCCCATCCCCACCATGGTCAATGAATTTGTGAGAGTGTGTTAGTCTGACGGGTCCCAGTCTGACAACTGACAAAGATATTGTTTTTTGCTTGTTGCTTAATTAATACATGTTAGTCCTTTATATTCAAATCAAAACAAACCAGTACAACTGTACCAAAATACAGTTTTAAGACTTTTTACTGAATGCGCACTAATTGATGTCAAAATAGTAATAATACTAATGATGATGATGATAATAGTAATAATAAGCATTGATCATCAAAAACAAATGTTACAAAGCATGATTCTGCATTTTAAAATCTGTGCAGTGTGCAGAATCAAGAAAAGCAAAATTTTGGTAATTTGGTATGTAGCTTTATTTTCTAGAAATGAAAGATGTGACTGACATTAGGGCAATCAGCATAAATTTTAGTGTCATGTGTATGATTTACATGTAGCATAGGTAAGTTTTTACTTTTGATGGGTGTGTGAATATTAAAATTTCACATTTAATCATATGTAAGGGCGTGGGTATTTGAATGCATAGTTGTATATCCTGATTGGTTAAAACATTAGCATGTGTGTGTGTGTGTGTGTGTGTGTGTGTGTGTGTGTGTGTGTGTGTGTGTGTGTGTGTGTGTGAAGAACAAGAACAAGAACATATTTTATTGCCATATGAAAACCAGAGGTTTTGTGGGGCACAGATGATCAAGTTCAGACATTCAACTAAACTAAACTAATCCCAGCGTTGTCACATCTTGCAACATAACATTAGTAGCAGAAAGAAAACGCACAGTGTGTATCAGAGTCTGATTAAATTTTCTGTCTCCGAAGAGAAAAACACAACAGGATATACTGGGCAAGTACAGGTTGGAAGCAGTCCAATAACATGAGCTCCGAGGGTTTTGTCATGTTAGTCTGTGGTGGAAAGTCAGTTTTTATGATCTTAAAACAACTTGTGTGTCTTGTCAAATCCTGTCAACCTCACTGTGGATGATGTACTTCATTTTGTCAGACAGGAGGAAAGCCATTTCTGTTATATAGCAATGAACTAAATTTGTAGTCAGTTTTCCAGCAAGGTCTTCGTGGGATCTGCAGTAGAGTGTGTTTAACGCAATGCACATCACTGCTCTCTCTCTAAGAACATGTTTCATCTTAGGTGGCTCTTCACATGGGAAACATTTTTACAATGTTATCATATTAAAAACATTTTGATGCAGACTTGTTTTGCTTTTTACTGTTCCACGCCTAATTTAAGATTACCATTTGAATCAGTAATGAATGAAAATAAGAAAGAAAGCTTCTTCAGACAGAAAGAAAGCTGTTCCTATGCTATCTTAATGGGTCAATTAGTGATCGGCAGAAACAGTAGCACGCTGTCAGAAAGCTGTTGGTGCGTTATTTCAATGAAAACAGTTGAACACCATCCGATAGAAAGTCGTTCCTGTGACGTTTTAATGGGTCAACGTACCAGAGAGTGAAAACAGTAGAGCACCATCATACAGAAGCAAATTCATTCCTGTGATGTTGTGATGAGTTGAAGTAGAAGGGAGTGAAAGCGGTAACAAATCTTTGTTTTTCATCTTGTCTTATGTTGTTCATAGCCCAGCCGACTGCAGGGAGATGGAGGAGGGGAGGGGGGGGGGAAGGGGGAGGCATATAAAGGCTGTTACCATGTCTGAATTTACCACACAGTAAAACCTCAAAATCGGATGGTTTTTCCACCTCTATTGCAATTCAAAAATCACATATGATGGAACGTTTCTTGATGAGGTCGTCATGGAGTGTGCCGTAAAGGTTTCTGTCTAACGTCAAGCCAGTCCCTGCTGTCTATAAGGAAAAAACAAACAAACAAGCAAACAAAGGAGACGACCATGCGTTTTTGTGGCGCAGTTCTTTCTTTTCCCCACTTTTTAAATCGTCTCTCGTCACCAACAGAACTGATCTTTCAACAGTAAGAGAGTGGTTTTATATGGAGTCTTAAGTTTTACACGTTATATATACGTTGAATCTTTGCTAAGTCATACCATGATGACGGAGGAATTGTTAGCATGCACTTGTACCCCCCCCCCCCCCACACACCACACACACACACACTACTAAATTGTTCAACACACACACACACGCACGCACGCACGCACGCACACACACACACACACACACACACACACACACACACACACACACACCACACACACACACACACACACACATATCGGACACAACAGACTCGTCAAATTTTCCCCTATATACAGGCATCATAGGCATGGTCACACATAAATATGTGTTTAAATTCTTTCTGTTCTGTTCCCTCTTTTTTTTTTTTTTTTTTAACGGAATCGTTATTGTATTCAGCTATGATGTAGCGAATGTTGACAACTCCACGTGCGGTGACCTTCTCGGCAAAATTGAAACTAGCTGAAAAAAAACGACAACGAAATCAATGCCACTAACATCCCACATCCTTATAGGAATATATAAATCGAAAACGACATGTTTAGAATGAAAATGCAATATAAACATAACAGAGTATCTCTTTCCATTTGCCTGTCTGTAGAAATGCATTAGTGGAACTGCTTATGTTTGTAATTTATTAAACAACGTCGATATGTTGCAGGTGAGAAACCATGTCAATGCTCCGAATGCGGAGCGAAATTCACCAGACCCTCGGGTCTGAAATACCTTTTAAAAGTGCACAGAAACGTGTATGACTTTTCCTGCGAGTGCGGTTCACAGTTCCGCAAAAAACAACACTATCTGGTAAGAACAGCGTTTGTAATTGCTAGTTGGCGTGCTTCTCTCTCTCTCTCTCTCTCTCTCTCTCTCTCTCTCTCTCTCTCTCTTCTGTCTGTCTGTCTTCTCTCTCTCTCTCTCTCTCTCTCTCTCTCTCTCTCTCTCTCTCTCTCAGTAATGTAGCCTATACATGGGGCTGGGTGTGACTATGTATGGAGGAGTCCAATCTCAGAACTGCCGGCGCGGGAATAAAGTCCCCTGAGGACACAGAAAATGGGGGAGCTTTTAGAAAATGTGGTATTCACTTATCATTAATAATGAAATGGCTGGTGTGGTACAAGTTATGGTTCCGGTGTCTCTGTCTGTGCGGCCGAATCTGAACTCATTTCATAAACAGGAATGCTTCTGGTTTATTTATCAGTATTGAGAACTGGAGCCCACTTCATAACCAGGAATGAGTCTGGTTTATTTAACTGTATTGAGAACTGGAACCCATTTCATAAACAGGAATGAGTCTAGTTTATTTATCTGTATGGTGTTAGTGAATGAATATCTGTGTACTCACCAGTGCTGGTACCGCTTTATTTATCTGTTCATTGTCAGAAAAATATAGGTTATGTAGTCAACTGCCATGGTTCTGGTTTATCTATCTGTTCATTGTCAGTGAATTATCAGCTATGTAGTCAACTGATATGGTTCTGATTGACTTGTCTGTTCTTTGTCAGTGAATCATCAGCTATGTATCAACTGCCATGGTTTTAAAATTAGATATCTGTTCACTGTCTTGAATTAGTAACTATGTAGTCCACAGTGATTGCTCTGATTTATATTTGATTTATCATTAATGAACTTACACCTGTTTAGTCACTGTCTATAACTTTGAGTTATTTATCTGTTGAGTGTTAGTAAAGTAATACTTGTGAAGTCAACAGTGGTGGTTCGGTTTATTTACCTGATTAGCGTTAGATAATTAACACCTGTCTCCTAGAGAATTAACACCTACGTCCTTAACAGTATTGATTCCGGTTTGTTCATCGGTTTAATGAACTACTATTAATGTGGTCAACGGCAATAGTTATGATTTAATTATCTGTTCAGTGCTGGTGAACTAACACTGATAAAGTCAACGGTAGTGGTCCCGGTTAATCGATTAACGCTTATGTAGATAACGATAATGGTTCCGGTTTATTCGTCGTTTTAATGAACTATCGCCAAGGTAGTTCACAGTAGTTGTTCTGGTTTGTATCTGTCCTGTTTAAATAAAATTACATCTATGTAATCGAGAGTAATGGCTCTGATTTGTAATCTTGTCACTGTCAGTAAACTAACACTACTTAATGAATAGTAATAGAGCTGTTTTAGTTATCCGTTCGGTGTTAGTGAACTCACGTGATGGTTCGGTGTTAGTGAACTCACTTCTTAATAGTAATGGTTCCCAGCAGTTTTTGTTTTAACTTTTTTTTACTGTAAGTGAACTGACACCTATATAACGAACAGGCATGGTTCGGGTTTATTTGTCTGTGTACTGTCAGTAAGTGTCACGTATGTTAAGTGTGATGGCTCTGGTTCATTGCTGTGCATATCAAGTGTCAGAGAAAGGCGTCACGTGGAAGATGAACTACTCACAATGTTTGTACTTTTACAGACCCATAGAAAAAAGTGCTCAGCAGCAGTGGCTGTTTCAGCCCCATCCTCTCCATCCCCTGTCGTCTCTCCCTCCATCTGCCCAGTTGTCTCTGGGACAGTGAGGACACGGTGAGGATGTGGAGACACAGTGAGGACAGTGGAGACACAATGAGGACGTGCCTATCACTGATGGGGACAGTGGGGACACAGTGAGAACGTGGTGACAGTGGGGACACAGTGAGAACAGTGGAGACACAGTGAGGACGACCCTGGGCAACTTCTTCCTTCAACACACTCACTGCCCCGAGGTGGGCCGTGGCCTGACCCCAGGACTGACCTGTGTGGAGTCCAGTGTCCGGGAGACCTCTTGGAGATGGGTCTGCACCCCCGTCACCATCATTGTCTCAGGACCAAGTCCCAGGATGGTTCTTTCTTTGGTGCTTCCAGTTGCACCCAGTCTAGATCACACACACACACACACACACACCACACACACACACACACACACACACACACCTCCTCCCCGTCACCATCATTGTCTCAGGTCCAAGACCCAGGATGACTCTTTCGATAGGAGTCCAACCTCCTGAGCCATGAAGGCAGCAGCACCAACAGCAGCAACATCGCCGGTGTACTACCATGCTGTAGTGTGTGGACCAGAATTCTGCAGATGCCCATCACCCTCATCTTCAGGGAATCATACTATGTCTGTTGGCTCCATGGAAACTAGTGTGGCTTGACAGCTTTGAGATTCTGGCATGGGGTGTGAGCATGCCGAGGATTGATGATGTTCCTGTGTGCATGGCATCAGCTTAGTTACGGTGTCAGAGCGGGTAGTGAAAATGTGTGTGTGTGTGTGTGTGTGTGTGTGTGTGTGTGTGTGTGTGTGTGTGTGTGTGTGTGTGTGTGTGTGTGTGTAGTACTACATACGAGAGCACCCCAATGCCTATGCACATATCTCTATGCCTGTCTGTGAGAGGAAATTATTATCTGAATTTGTTGATACAAAAATCATGCTATTCTGAAGGCAGCTTTGTAAATTTTGGAGCGGTTTTGAAAATGAAAAGAAAAATAAATAAAGGGAGTTGTTCTGTGGCAACATGCTGGGTGATTGTTTTATGTTGACGAGGTGAATGGAAAGATTTGTACGTCTCTCTGTCTCTGTCAGTATCTCTGTCTCTGTATCTCTCTCTGTCTCTGTCTGTCTGTCTGTCTGTCTGTCTGTCTGTCTGTCTCTCTCTCTCTCTCTCTCTCTCTCTCTTTCTCTCACCTGTGCATACAGACAAACATGCTCGGACACACACACGCACAAAACACACACACACACACACACACACACACACACACACACACACGCACGCACGCCACACACACACACACACACACACACAGACAGAGGAGGTGTATATTAATGCATGTACACATGAGATATGTACGCAAACTTAAGACATACACAGTGCTATAGCTGCGATACTGAAAACGTTTTAAAAAAACAAAAACAGAAAAAAAAGAAGAAAATGACTGATTATTGTGGAACTCAAAAAACGATGCAACAAGTCAAAAGAAAAACTGATTGACACTACCTCCCACCCTCCCATTCCTCACCCTTTCCCCCACCACCATCGTCATTTGCTCCTTTTCCGTCTCCAGTCCAAAAGGTCAAGGTGCGAGATGACCTTGTAGGGGAGGCAATCCAAAATCTGCACGCTTAGACTTTGTTCACCCACCTCTTTCTGCTCCCCCTCCACTTTCCTCCTCAGTCCACGCCAGTGCACCCCCTACCACCCTGTTCCCGGTAGAAAAAAAAGGTGTTTCATTGTCCATAACATAGTCTCCATCGTTTCGACCAATCTCTGCAAAGTTAAATACCTTTCCCACTTTACCACCTCTCTCTTTTCTCTCTGCTTCTTCCCTGAATGACAAATTGAACCTTAGACAGATAGATAGATAGACAGATAGATAGATAGATGGATAGATAGATAGATGAGTAGATAGATAGATACATAGATAAAATGATGAATAGATAGATAGATAGAAAGACAGACAGATAGATAGATATACAGGTAGACAGATAGATCCATAGATAGATGGAAGAATAGATAGATAGATAAGCAGGGAGGAAATGAGGTAGGTCAGTATATCGCTAGGTAGGTAGGCAGGTAGGTAGGCAGGTAGGTAGGTAGGTAGGTAGGTAGGTAGGTAGGTAGGTCAATAGATAGATCGATCGATCGATCATGTGTGTGTATGTGTGTGCATGTGTGTGTGTGTGTGTGTGTGTGTGTGTGTGTGTGTGTGTGTGTGTGTGTGAGAGAGAGAGAGAGAGAGAGAGAGAGGAGAGAGGGAGAGAGACCCCACCCGTGTGTATCTTGTTCTCTTGTGGCTAGTCCATGACAGGTGTTATAGCTTAGCACATTCACCGCCCCAACCCCCACCCCTTCTCTCACACTGCCCTAATCTTACTTTGGGTCCAAGGCCTCGTTTTGTCACGTCTGTATTCCTCTCAGGTCTATGATCCCAGGTCAATACTCCTTCCGAGGTCTATGTCCACCCCCATCCCCAGTCCTACACGCATACACAATAAGAACAGGAGGTAGGGTACTGTAGCCTCCCCCCGCTCCCGCAGCCTCACCCACTTCGACAAAATCAGGGGTGACCAAATTACACTTTTGCCCTAATCGCCCTCCCTTCCATTCCCCCAACCCTGGCTTTTCCAGTGCCAGTCTGAACATCTTGCCTGGCTGGACAAACTGCTGAAGTTGTACCTGGCAGTGCCTGTGACGGCAGCAGTTGCAGAAAGGATCGGACAAAGGTCTAGATCAGCGGCCCCCTTTCTCTGGATGTCACTGACTGGCGCCCTCACGGACAAAATAAACAGCACCACCACCAACTAACTACATTCAACGATCACAGAGAATCCAATGTTGCGTGCTGACCCATGTGTTTCAGAGGAAATGGACAATATTGACGTGAAGCCCATCACACCTGTGTCTGTGACTTGATGTACTGTCAGCAGGCGCATGGAAGGGCTGGGGCTGGGGGAAGAGGAGAAGAGAGAGAGAAGGTAAGGGGAGGGGGACTGGGCAAAGAGCAGTGGAGAGAGAGGGAGAAGGTAGGGGGAGGGGGACTGGGCAGTGCAGTAGCAGTGCAGAGTCTCCTCTCGGGCGTTGCCTTCTAATGAGTTGATACTGCTTGCTCCCTGTGGAATACTGATGCTATAACCGCAACAGGACAACCCTGGGTGTGTGTACGGGGAGCCTGAATGAAATTTGTGGGACTGATGCCACTGTAGGAACACAGATGATGCTCATAAGAAATATGAACCACCATCAGCACAAACCCCCAACTGAACGTCATTTCTTGGGTAAGGTTTCAGTCGCTGTGTCGGTTTGATTTTTCTTATGATGTTTGTGTGAATGATACCATAGGCCACGCGTTTGTACGGTGTATGACTTTTTTCTTCCAAATCACTAGAGAATAAAGAAAGCGTGTACAAGTCCAATTAAAATACAGATATGGCAATCTGATTGGTGCATAAGCATGTTCCAAAAAGCAAATATTGATATGTGTGACTTTTTTGTGTGGATAGGTATGCGTGCATCCAAGCGTGTATATGTAGGTGCGCGCGCACACGTGTGTGTGTGTGTGTGTGTGTGTGTGTGTGTGTGTGTGGTGTGTGTGTGTGACACACACACACACACACACAGAGAGAGAGAGAGAGAGAGAGAGAGAAGAGAGAGAGAGAATGTGGATCTAGACAACAACAAATCGCTCCATTTCATTTCATTGTTTATTTGTTAAAATCTGTGTTACAGCACATAAAAAAAAATGAATATATGACGACAACATCCATTGTTAATTTCGGATCCGACCCTTCTCACACACCAATTCTGCAATGCAACATTCATTGTCAGCTCGCAACCATGAGCAATCACACACGGTCATGTATCAGAAAATGTATTATGCATTTTACATGATTACTGTGCTTGAAAATAATGAGAGTGGGTGGCAACAACCAAACACACTCATTTTTAACGCTAATTCTTTTAAAACACTCTTTTTTATGTTTATTCATTACATGCTTCAAACACAAAATCAAAGTAAATTTGTAGATAATCTATCCAAATTTTGCTGCTTATGCAACACACACTATTCTTGCTAAAAATTTAGGCATCGAGTTGTAAATTCACTTCTTGATGCCGTTTTGGGAAAAATAAACAGTGTGTCATTTTGAGAGGGGGGGGGGGAGGGGAGGGGGAGTGTGTCAGACCCCCTCCCCCTTCCCTCCCCCAAAGCTATCATGGAGCACACTGGATCGATTATTGTGAAGATAGCCGAACTATGACCAAACTTAACAATTTATGCTACGGGCACTAATCTGTAAAAGAAACTTTTCGGACAATGAATGCTTTTGTATCAATCGTCCTTTGAGTTTTGTTACCATAAACAGTATGCTTTTGTATCTCCTAATACTTTGGAGTTTTCTGACAGTAAATACTGCGCTTTCGTACCCACATACACTTTTTGTTTCTTCACGGCATATTGTATGTTTCTGTACCCACTTCATGACTCCCCATACAGTGCCTTTGTGCCTGATACATATAACGAAATTGCTAAATACGTTTCAGAATTTCAGACAGAGTAGAAATGCGCAAGAAGATGTTTGGCAATCTGAAGTTTTTTTGGTTACTCGTTCAAGATGAAGAGAATGGGAACATGAAATTAAGAAAATATATTACAGATATGAAAACTCTTCACTAGCTGCATGAGGAAACTATCGTAATCCCCTTCGAAAGCAGATCTATTTGTATTGCCTGCTCCTAGGCCTTTCGTCCGCTGAATCGGAACTCATCAGGGAGACACGGCTGGTTGTGTCTGTGCTCCTGGCGTCAAATAGAGATCTCTATAGAGAGCAAAGCCAAAAAACCCCACAAAACCTTACACACAAATGGCTGAACAGATTTGAGCAAATCTTTTTTTTTTCTTAATCATCTGGGCATCTTAGCTTTTCGTGCCTTTGAAAAGTAGGTGATTTTCTCAGAACTCCTCGCATACAAGCCTGCTTGTGTGGACCTGTGTGTCAGCAACCAACACTGGTGCTGATGGAGATGCCGGCATCGTGGTCAGACTCCCAATGATCAGGCCACACCATGCAATGTTGCCATAGGGATGGTTACAAACAAACAAACCAAATCTTCCAACCCATTTCATCTCCCATTTTCCATTTATCCAGGCACTTTACAATCACTCAGGACTGGATTCAAAATGAACGATATGAATATCACAGTGGCATGGATCAATGGATAACACAACATCATCATATGACATTTCAGTCAATACACTTTACACAGTCTGCATCAAAGAGGAGAAAGGCACCAATATATTCCACAAGACAGACCTACAAAGAACATCAATGCATCATTGTTGCATAGATTCCCCGACTCTGTTACGGGGTGTGGGCTTGCAACTGTTAATGCATTCTTCTTTCTCTGAAAACAAAAAAAATCTAGAAGGGGGAAAGAAAAAAAAAGCACAACAGTCTAACAAAACCTAAATTATAATAAATTTCTATTATCGTATCCCAGTCGATCACGGGGCTCTTTCAGGATTATTGAAGTGTTATAGGAAAAATGGTCACATACTCGAAAAAAACAAAAACAAAACAAAACAAAAACAAACAGCAAAGAAAAAAACACACAAAGAAATAAACAAACAAAAACCACCAAAGAAAAAACCCAAGAAATAAACAACCAAATGCAATAATGATATGGTAGCTTTTTTCCCCCTTCAAGCGTCTATACTGTAATGCTCTTTTTTGCCCCATTTTTCTTTTTTTTCACCACTGACACACACTCTCCCTCTTACCATGCAAGTCTCTATGATCCACTAAGGTAGATCACACTGTGCCACGTTGAGAGTGCCAGCCATTCAGCTTAACTACTTTTACTAGGAGCAAAATCATTAAGAAAGCAGAATAATTAAAAATGTTGCCATGAAACAAATGCATTTTAAAAAGCACTATGAGTAAACACACTCTGCTGAATGCACGGTTAACGTCCATCTTCCACAGTAAGAAATAATTTTCGCTGCCTTGTCACCAAATCAGAAAAAAAAAGCTAGCATGTCATACATTGTAACCAGAAAAAAAAATTGCATGAGTATCCAGATCAAATTCAAGAGAATGGAACACAAAGGCAGAAAATCAACAGAAGCGTTGAAGAAAGGAACAAAAAGGCAGAGTCAATGAGAATGTAAGAAAAGAGGAGGAGGTTAAAACTGAACTTTACGAGCGTGTAGGAGCGATTGGGACACAGAGAGAGAGAGAGAGAGAGAGAGAGAGAGAGAGAGAGAGAGAGAGGGAGGGAGGGAGGGAGAGAGAGGGATGGAGACACAGAGAGAGGGAGAGACAGGGACAGAGAGAGAGAGGGAGAGAGGTGGTTGGATGGGTGGGTGAGGTGGGCCTCTAAATGACATATTGATGATAAGGTGGAAACCACAGGGCTGGGTCAAGGGTGCGGGCCAGCAGGGAAATGACAGCTTACACTGACACTTCACAGACAGACAGACAGATAACGACAGATACAGACAGATCAGGAGCGGATGAAGGAGGAGGAAGGGTGAGGTAGGATGGGGAGTCAGGTGGGGCTAGAAATGATGGGGACGAGCAACATAAAACGGAATGGCGCTGAGGACTGTGTGGAAGCCTCAATTGTGGGCGACATAACCGGACGTGAATCTAGAAATAGTGTAGTTGTTCTGTCCTTGAGAGTCTGTACTCACAGTGACAGAAGGCTGGCACACAGTAATGCCAGGCTGTCCCATGCTAAAGGAAGCCTGTGGCGTCAGGGTGATGGGCGCCGAAAGAGCAGAACTGTATGTAGGGTACACTGAGGCATGGCACACCATGTTTGGTACCCCCAAAACTGCTACCGGTGCTGCTGCTGCCGCCTGTATAGCCCCCATGGGAGGCAAGATTCCTAATGATTGCTGCGTTGTCATGGGACTCAGTCCAGAGAGACTGGTTCCTACAGGAGGTAGTGGCACTGACTGCTGTGCTGTGGAAGATGTAGAAGGCAGCTGTGGAGGTTCCTCTCTGTTTGGGGACGATTCTGCCGCCGAAGGTGGTGACTTCTGCCGATGATGTGATGCATCAGATGATGCAGACTTCTTGCATTTCTTGGTTCTCACCATTGCAGATTCCTCTTCGCTCATCCTACTTATTGTCACACATTTGCTCAAAACCTTCCCATGATAGGTTAGTAGGTGCCTTTTATAAGAGCTTCTTGTTTTATACTTGATACAGCACTCGGAGCATTTATATGGCGTCTCCCCAGTATGTTGTCTCAAATGCTCCTGCAATCAGAATATAAGAAATATTGTTTTATTCACAATTTTTTTCAACTTATTCTATGCAAGTTTCACATCCAGTAAAGTTGTTAATTAATGGCATATGGGATGACAATATACAGTTGTCTGCAAAATCTCTTTCTGATAAAAATGTTCTCCGATTAAAACAAACAAAAATGTTTGCATTAAAACACACTGTACTTTGTTCAAGTTGGCCGCTCAAAAGCAATCTGTGGGGTAATCAGTATACTGAAATCTATATCACTACTTTAACGGAACCACCACTCCAAAATACACATTTTTACACCTAACACCGTCACTTAGTAACTTTGTCATAATCACATTAATTAAATTAATTACAGTACCAGTTTTACCATGCCTTATGTATTAACCTTTTAATACCAATCTGCCACTACCGGTTAACTTCCCATCTGTCTGTACCAGGTGATCCTACATTTATCAGTTCACACACAGACGATTCTGAGGATGAAGACCCAGCGTTTGGTGGAATCTTTCACAACAAACGTGGCTGTCATATTTGCAAAGTGCTTGGACTGGAGCTCGTCTTGAGTGTGACAGAGTGGCAGCCATCGTGCATTTACCATGCCTGTGGTCATTTCCACTGAACCAGTAACAATGTCGCAGAAAGCAGAGAAGATAGTTCGTCTATGTATGCAATCTTTTCAAACTTCAACAGCAGCATGCAATATACCCAGAACCTGGCATCAACGTTAAGGATAAATTCTACTCTTTGGGGCGCAAGTGGGTGACCACATTTGTCAGTTATAAATATCAACAATGTATAAAGAGGAATTGGGGGATGGACAGTAACGCTATGGATGGATTCCAGACTTTGAAAACTAATGGATGACCACAGTGGTCAGTTATAAATATCAACAATGTATAAAGAGGAATTGGGGGATGGACAGTAACGCTATGGATGAATTTCAGACTTTGAAAACTAATGGATGACCACAGTGGTCAGTTATAAATATCAACAATGTATAAAGAGGAATTGGGGGATGGACAGTAACGCTATGGGTGGATTCCAGACTCTGAAAACTAATGGGTGACCGCAGTGGTCAGTTATAAATATCAACAATGTATAAAGAGGAATTGGGGGATGGACAGTAACGCTATGGATGGATTCCAGACTTTGGAAGTAAATGTGTGACCACAGTGGTCCGTTATAAATATCAACAATAAGTACACAGACATGCACAGCAACGCATTTTTTCATAGAATGCGATTCTGAACTTGCAAATTTTCTGGGGTTATTTGGAAAGGAGGGGTGGGTGGGGGTGGTAACTGTCTTAAAACAGGACCCAGGTTCCAAGAGTTCGTTTGGCCATATTAAGAGATTGATGTGGTCATGACGTAAATGGCTATATGAAGACAAGCCCACAACAACCTACAAGTTGAAAGATCAACCGGCTTGGCTGTGTGACATCTCCATACGAGTGATACATCTCTTTGAGACCCGAGCAGTCTGCATTCATGATTATTCATGTTACAAATAAATACATTCATTTTTCCCTCTTCTATCTCTTTCTAGTAACATGAACTGTAAAGGTAAGAAGTTTTTATCTTCTTTTTCATTCAAATGAATAATGCATGTCCTAAGCTCATGTAAAGTAGCCCTGGCTCAAGGAAGGTACACATGGAGGCACAACCAAGTGCTCAAAGAAATTGTACAAGTAGTCTGGGCTAGTACCAACACCACAAAAGGGAAAATCAGGACTCCAAAAGCACCCGCAACATTCTTCACGGCAGGAGGCAGCAAATCATGGCCAAGAACAACAGTGCCACTCGAAACATGCAGGCAGAGTCTGCTGGACGGGGCAGATGACTGGGAGTGCACTGCAGACCTCCCAGAATGGAAGAGTCACCCAGAGATCATCAGCAAGAGTGGCATGAGACCAGACATAGTAGTCCACTCTAAGTCAACCAAGCAGCTGATCATGATCGAGCTCACGGTGCCATATGAGAACAGAATGGAGGCAGCTCAAATCTACAAGACTGAAAAGTATGCTGATCTGGCAAACAGCCTGAGGAGAGAAGGCTATCAGGTCAAAGTCCTCACTGCAGAAATTGGAGCTAGGGGGTTTGTAGGAACGTCTGCATACAGCCTCATGAAACAGCTCTCAGTTGCAGGGAAGGAAAAAACCAGAGCCCTGAAAGCAATGGCAGAAGCGGCAGAGAGGTGTTCAAGCTGGATCTGGTCAAGGAGGAACAAAAGTGAACTTCATAAGGCTTAATTTCCCTACAAATATCAGGTGTCCCTGTGGCTCAGTGGTTAAAGCGCGAGTCATTAAGTGGAAAATGAGCATGTCCAGAGGGTCATGGGTTCGAATCCCAGCCATGGCTCGTCCCAAGATGGGAAAAAAAGGGGCAGCAGAGGGACATCCGGAGTCATGAACCGGGTGTGGCCCAACCCCCCTAGAGTGTCAGGAGATAAGGGCCGAAACACTTGCTTGAAGGGGGCTTCTCTCTTGAGGACTCTCTGCTGCCACGCTCTCCACGAGTTTCTTTCTACTGATGCATGGGTAAACCATTGACTTCCGGGAATAGGCCGGAGGACGTCCGGGAAAGACCGGAGGACACTGGGAAAGACCAGAACCAAGGGCTTTGTGGGCTGGCTCCCCACTTTGCCTTAAACATGTGGCTACTAAAAATAAAAGGAAAAGATGCTCCCAGGATTCACCGAAAGGGGGAGAGAATGATGAATCCATCGGTGCTCAACCAATCATGACTGCAAATCCCAAACGGACTATGAACATGGACCAAATGGAATATCCATGTGTCTGTGGAAAGCGTTTCGCTACCACCCGTGGCATGAAGATCCACAGAACAAAGATGGGATGTGTGAAGACGCATCTGAATGAGCAGCAGCGCACTGCATCAGCAGATAAGACGTCGGAAGACCAAGGCCAGGATTTAAACCACAGTGCCTAGGACATCCACGCTGTTGGTTCGGATGAGGAATTTGCACAGGCCCTCGATGCCAGGCGCCTGAAACTCAACCTGCCACGAGCAAACGAAACTGAAGATTGGGAGAAACTGGATGCAAAAATCGTCCAAAGACTCGATGCACTGATAGGGAAAAGCACCCTGGAACACAAACTAGCCACATATGGGGACATTGTGTATGCCACATGTAGAGACGCCTATGGAGCAAAACTACCCAAAGAGAAAACACCTCCAAAGAAATCCAGACGCCAAGAAAAGATGGACAAGATCAGGGTCCAAAAGAAAAACCTCAAGATGCAAATGAAGACCGCACTGCCAGCTGAAAAACAAGGCTTGGAAAAACTGTGGAAAGACCTGAAAGAAAAACACAGTGCCCTCAGCAAAGCGGAATCTGCGAGGAAGAGGAAGAGCAAAAAGAAGAAGACACAAGAGCGCTTCTTCAGAGACCCCTTCCAGTTTGCCAGAACACTGTTTGAGCAGCCAAAATCTGGGACCCTAAGTGTGGACAAAGGAGTTCTTGAGCAGCATCTGAGGAAAACATACTCTGACCCACAGAGCAAAGCACCACTCGACATTCAAGGTCTGGTGTGGCCAACCAACCCTGAGGAACAGTTCAATGGCAAGCCTCCAACGTTGGCGGAAATCAAGAAGGTGGTCGACAAAGCCAGAGCCAAATCATCACCAGGGCCAAACGGAATACCTTACCAGCTTTACAAGAAATGTCCCAAGGTGCTGGAGTGGCTCCACAGGCTGCTGCGATCGGCTTGGAGAAACCAGAAGATCAGCGGCCAGTGGATGACGGCAGATGGTGTGTACATCCCCAAAGAGCAAAACTCAAGTGACATTAGCCAGTTCAGGCCAATATCACTACTGAACGTCGAAGGGAAAATCTTCTTCTCTGTCATGGCAGCAAGGCTGACCAAGTACCTGATGGAAAACAAGTACTTGGATGTGTCAGTCCAGAAAGGTGGCATCCCAGGCGTGGCGGGCTGTGTAGAACACGCCACAATGATCTGGGACGCAATCCAAAAAGCAAAAACAGAAAAGAGAGACCTGGACGTAGTGTGGCTTGATCTGGCAAACGCATATGGATCTGTGCCCCATGAGATGATACAGTTGGCTCTTGAGATGTACCATGTGCCAAAGAACATCCGCGACATGCTCAAGAAGTACTTCAATGGCTTCTCAATGCGGTTCTCTACCAAGGAGTACACAACAGACTGGATCAACTTGGAAGTGGGTATTGCAATGGGCTGTGCAATTTCCCCAATACTGTTCGTGCTGGCAATGGAACTCATCTTGAAAGCAGCAACAAACAACGCGAGACAAACAGACCTTGGCGATGGATACAAGATGCCTCCTCTCAAGGCCTTCATGGATGACACTACAGTGATTTCATCCAGAGAAGACGAGACACGTCATGTGCTGGAGAGGCTGGACGACATAGTTGCCTCATCCAGAATGAAGTTCAAGCCAAAGAAATCACGGAGTCTCTCACTGAGGAAAGGAAAAGTGGCCGGATCTGTGGTCTTCAGTGTTGCCAACCAGGCCATTCCAACAGTCACAGAAGAACCAGTCAAGAGCCTTGGAAGATGGTATGATGATACGCTGAAAGACACACAAAGAGCAAAAGAAACCAAGCAGATGGCGGAGGAAGGCTTGGAGACCATTGACCAGTGTGGGCTCCCTGGCAAATACAAGGTCTGGTGTCTGCAGTTCATGCTGATACCAAAGCTGCTATGGCCTCTGATGATATACGACATCTGCACCAGCATAGTGGAGGCAATGGAAGCCAAAATCAACAAGTTCACAAGGAAATGGCTTGGTGTCCCACCCTGTCTGACTGACATAGCGCTGTACTGTCGCCAAGCAAAGCTGAAACTACCCCTGAAATCCATCCTGGAGGAATACAAAGCAGGGAAGATCAGACTTCAAAGCATGCTGGAGGACTCAGGAGACAAGGTGGTAGAAGCAATTAAGCCCCAGCTGAAGACAGGCAGAAAATGGAAAGTTCAAGAGGCGATGGATTCTGCAAAAGAAAGTCTCAAGATCAGAGAAATAACAGGACACACACAGACCAACAGACAGGGACTGGGGGTGACCAAAACTGAATGGTGGTCAAAGGCCAAAGGAAAAGCCAAAAGAGACATGATGATTCAGGAGATGAGAAAAGAAGAAGACCAAAAAAGACTCCAAAAAGCAGTCCAGCAGAGCCAGCAAGGGCAATGGACAACGTGGGAGAATGCACTCCAAAGAAGTCTCACTTGGAATGACATTTGGCACATGGCCCCTCTCAGGATCAGCTTCATTCTCAGATCTGCATATGACCTTCTGCCCTCAAATGCAAACCTGGTGAAGTGGGGGAAAACAGACGATCCTGCATGCCCCCTCTGCCATGAAAAACAAACAGTGGAGCATGTCCTAAGCTCATGTAAAGTAGCCCTGGCTCAAGGAAGGTACACATGGAGGCACAACCAAGTGCTCAAAGAAATTGTACAAGTAGTCTGGGCTAGTACCAACACCACAAAAGGGAAAATCAGGACTCCAAAAGCACCCGCAACATTCTTCACGGCAGGAGGCAGCAAATCATGGCCAAGAACAACAGTGCCACTCGAAACATGCAGGCAGAGTCTGCTGGACGGGGCAGATGACTGGGAGTGCACTGCAGACCTCCCAGAATGGAAGAGTCACCCAGAGATCATCAGCAAGAGTGGCATGAGACCAGACATAGTAGTCCACTCTAAGTCAACCAAGCAGCTGATCATGATCGAGCTCACGGTGCCATATGAGAACAGAATGGAGGCAGCTCAAATCTACAAGACTGAAAAGTATGCTGATCTGGCAAACAGCCTGAGGAGAGAAGGCTATCAGGTCAAAGTCCTCACTGCAGAAATTGGAGCTAGGGGGTTTGTAGGAACGTCTGCATACAGCCTCATGAAACAGCTCTCAGTTGCAGGGAAGGAAAAAACCAGAGCCCTGAAAGCAATGGCAGAAGCGGCAGAGAGGTGTTCAAGCTGGATCTGGTCAAGGAGGAACAAAAGTGAACTTCATAAGGCTTAATTTCCCTACAAATATCAGGTGTCCCTGTGGCTCAGTGGTTAAAGCGCGAGTCATTAAGTGGAAAATGAGCATGTCCAGAGGGTCATGGGTTCGAATCCCAGCCATGGCTCGTCCCAAGATGGGAAAAAAAGGGGCAGCAGAGGGACATCCGGAGTCATGAACCGGGTGTGGCCCAACCCCCCTAGAGTGTCAGGAGATAAGGGCCGAAACACTTGCTTGAAGGGGGCTTCTCTTCTGAGGACTCTCTGCTGCCACGCTCTCCACGAGTTTCTTTCTACTGAATCGCGAGTGAAATTTCATTACCGATTGTAAAATCATTGTGCGAGACAGAGAGAGAGAGAGAGAGAGAGGAGAGAGAGAGAGAGAGAGAGAGAGGTGTGTGTGTGTGTGTGTGTGTGTGTGTGTGTGTGTGTGTGACTGCACTTATACTTGTTAACCGTCACTCTTTGACATTTTGTCAGTCAACGCGGGAGGGGAAAAGGGGGGGAGGGGGGGGGG